>JAQGCP010002169.1:0-10853 GCA_034699885.1 Acrobeloides thornei | reverse complement strand
GGACGAATACATCTCATCCTCACCTCTTTATCAATAGCCTCTTTTATATACAGTGTACCTCGTTATTTTGAGCTTAACATTAGTTTTGATCATATTCACAACATATATGTTGTTAACTCTACCGATCTTTTATCAAATTCATCTTATATGATTTACTATAGAATTATAGGAAGTCTAATTTTCTACTCCATTGTTCCATATATAATCGTCTTTATAGCCTTCGTAAAATTTTTCCTTGTCCTAAGAAATTGGAGTAAAACCAGGGTCTCTTTAAATGTGTCACAATCTAAATTGCTTAAAGAAAATGAATCAAATGGCCTGCTTATAGTGATTTCAATAAGATTTTTATTATCTCGATTTCCTTCTACTTTAGTGGATATTTATGAAATAATTTGCGGGTCGAAAGAATTTTTTCAATCTCCTATAGCCATGTTTTGTGTTGATGTTAGTAATTTTCTTGTCATTTTTTCTAGCGCCTCAACATTTTTCTTCTTTTTAACGTTTTCATGTAAATTTAGAAAATTCGTGTTTAGTAATTTTAAGACTGTGTTTAAACTAAATAGATAAATTTTAATACTTACTAGTCTATTTTAATAATTATTAGCCCAAACGCAAGCTTCGTGCACTAATAAAGGGCGACACAGCAAGTTGGAAACACCATACTTTCGATGATTGCTCGACAACCATGAAAGATTTTTCGGTGCGCTTTTTAGAGATAGATGATGAATTGTAGAATATTTTGACATCTTTGTATTTGTTCAAGCTTATTTCTTGAATTTTATATACCAATTTTTATGCGCCTGAATGTCAAAATGAGGTATTTTCGAAGTGAATTTTTTTTAAATTCCATCGGATGGTTGTCGAGCAATCATCGAAAATATGGTGTTTCCAACCTGCTGTGTCGCCCTATGTTACGCCTTCCTTACACTGTTTTGCCCAATGATTTATTCCTAGTTCCCTCTAATAACTCGTAAAGTGCATCGTTCCATGCGCGTATAAAGTGCGTTAAGCTTCAAATTAATATAAATGGGAAATTCGCATCAAGTGGCACCATGAACTTTGAGCCTACACTACATATTCATAATTGTTAAAAAAAATACGTCTGAGTTTTATTTAATTACTAAGCATATTAAAAACAAATCATGTTTATAAGTAAGATTTTCCTTCCTTGTTTTGGCCAAGGTCAAACCGTTTTTCAAGCTTTTGCCTGTTAGTGTAGCGCTATCGCTAGTAGGTGTAGTTTATCGACTCTTTAAAGGGGGGGGGGTGCACGCCCTCAAAAAATTTTTTTCTAAATGGGTTGATTTTTTACTTGGGGAGTTTTCGGGCACGAGAAATCTATTGGTGCAAGTCCGAGTTCCGAAAAAATTTTCATGACTCCTATCGGGGTACCCCATGCTCACAAACCCCCAAGTACCAAAGATCAACCAATTTGGAACCAAAATAAAAAAGTTGAAAAATTGATTTTTCATTGTTCGAAGAATTTATGCAGAAAATCGACAGTATGATACGACAACAGAACTTCAAAGCGCAATTATGGAAGCTTGGAGCATATGAACAGAGAAGTACTATAAAGGCTCGTGAATTCGATGCATAATCGTCTTTTCCGGGTGATTAATCAAAATGGTGGCCATACAGATTATAAGGGTACTGTGGAGAATTTTATAATTTTAAAATTGTACTTTTTGAAACTAAAAATAAAGATATTTTCGGACTCTTTTTCACAACCCAGAAGTAGCAACATTTTACCACGTAGCGCCGGTGTTGTATATGAAACTGTGATTCATATAAAACTGTGATTCACAGTTTTATATATATAATACTGTGATTGTCACAGTATTATATGTATAAAACTGTGATCCTCTTGTATAAAACTGTGACTCACTGTTTTATACATATAAAACTGTGATGGATCACAAGTTTATATGTATAGAACTGTGATTCACAGTTTTATACATATAAAACCGTGACAATCACAGTTTTATGCATTTAAAACTGTGACAAAGACAAATTAGGTTAAAAACGTGAATTAATGTTGATTTACAAGGTAGGATGAAGTAACTTGAAAAAATTCATTTTTTCAGTTATTTTGTTGACGAAGTGTATCAAGATAATAGGAAGATGTTATTCAGATGATATCAAAATTCAAAAAAGATTTACAGTCGACTTTCGCTTTAAGTCCCTCAAGGGAGGGGGGCTTAAAGCGAGTTGGAAGGAGGGGGGGGGGAGCTTAAAACGAGTTTTTAAACAAACTCATTCGGATTTCTCCGGAAATACGAGGCCAAAACTGATAGTCTCTGTGTCATTATAAACTGGATTTCGTAGCAATCGAATGACTCCAAAATCATGCTATAACTCTTTCTGGTTGCGGAGATACATTCAACTCTCGCTTTAAAGGGGGATGCATTTTGCAACCATTTGGGAAAAAAATTTTTCGTAAAAATGACCCTATTGGGGTAATTTGATGCGAGAAATCGATTGTGCGCACTCTCGAAGTGTAAAAACGCCATATTGACCAAGTTTTCATGCCCTGGCACCCCAAAGATACCTGATAAGTCCGGTTTTGTGGATAACGAACGAATCGTACCACTTCGTCCAGAACCGGTATGAGCGCCATTTTTAGCCTGGTTCGGATCCAGGGTCGCCAGATGCGATTCTAATTGCATTCACATGAAAATCATAGTGCACTTTAGAAATCTTCTCCTCTTTATAATACTTCTAATCTTGCTAAAAATGTCGGCTTGCAGATGGGGATGGGCGAAAGAAGTGACGAAAAAATTAAGAATTATTATTAAACATATATTTTAAGAAAATCGATTTAAAATTTATAAAATGATTAGTCGTCATTTTCGTTCGATTTCTTGGTAAAGCAGTGAATCTTACAGGCAAAGAAGCAGAAAATGAATGCAAAGATTGAGACACCACCACTAAAAGCCCCGCTAATCATCAAAGCAGACTTGTGAGGACCCCAAAAGGTTTATATAAAACTGTGAATCTTGTGATCAATCACAGTACTTGTGATCAATTACAGTATATACATAAAAGTGATTGTCACAGTTTTATATGTATAAAAATGTGACTCACAGTTCTATACATATAAACTTGTGATCAATCACAGTATTATATACATAATACTGTGATTCACCATTTTATATATATAAAACTGTGATATCACAGTATTATATTGTCTGATCACAGTATTATACATATAAAACTGTGAATCACAGTTTTATATACAACACCGGCACAACTGCTAACGTCGTGCCGTAGTGGAACGGCACAACTGCTAACGTAGTGCCGAGCGCGGCACAACTGATAACACGCACCCTAAGTGCTGTCGAGCTTATCAACGAGCAAAAACTTAGGCCCGCCACTAGCTGACGCTAGCAACGTTGTACCGTCGTAATGGCATTTTTCAAACCGTCGTAATTCAGCTTTGCCTTATCCGTTTTCGTGGATCTTGGTGTCATTTTTGTAGAACTAGATCTCCTGCATTGCTTGCGTATGGTTTTCCCGTCGCCCTAACCATTTTAAGTCGTCATAATGAGTTCCTACGACGACGACATAAAATTTTTTTCAAAAAATTCAAAAGTCGTCTTCGTAGGAACTCATTACGACGACTTAAAATGCTTAGTGCGACGGAAAAACCTGACGCAAGCAATGCAGGAGATCTAGTTCTACAAAAATTATACCAAGATCCCCGCAAACTGATCAGGCAAAGCTGAATTACGACGGGTTGAAAAATGCCATTACGACGTTACAACGCTGCTGGTGTCAGCTAGTGGCGGGCCTTACATAGATTTCATTGTGCTAAAAACAAAATTTTTCACGGATGAAGGTCAGGGAAGCATTTTCAAGCTTCGAAAGTGCGTGCAATCGATTTTTCGCATCAAAATTATCCTAGGAAGGTCTTTTCTACAAAAATTTGCGAAAAAATTGTTTTAAATGTTCTTTCGATTTTTTCAATTTTTTAGAATTTTTTTCGAATTTTTTCTTTTTTTTGATTGATTTTTCTATTGACAAACCCGGGCCGGCCTTGACCAGATCGGATCGACCAACGCACAGGCCGGGCCGCGGCCCAAAAATTCGGACCGCCAAAAAAAATCTTGTCAGACCGGCCCTTAAAAACCCTATATAGACTCCATAAGTTAAATTGTGCAATTTTTAGCTTACCCCATAAACTTTATCCGTTTCGTCAAGGTTCCATGCTAAACCATAACGAAATATTTTCACTTTGTTAAACCAGACATGCCACGTCCATGGAATGGGGAAAATAAGAATAAAAATTACAATAACAGGAAGAAATTTGTTCCATAGCTAAAGTCCATTTCCACCGTCAATGGGAAAAAAGTCCGGACGAGATGGCCAAGTGGTAAAGCTCACGCTTTGCACTCCGAAAGGCGAGAGTTCGATCCCGAAGGTCGAAATCAGAAATATCATAATTCAAGATTTCATCGTACAAACCACAAAATATCCCATAAGTAGAAATCAGATTTTTTGTAGTTTGTATGATGAAAACTTGAATTGTGATATTTCTGATTTCGACCTCCGTGATCAAACTCTCTCTCTCTCTCTTAGGAGTGCAAAGCGAAAGCTTTACCACTTGGCCATCTCGTCCGAGCTTTTTCCATTGGCAGTGGAAATGGACTTTAAAAATTGAAAATTTACAAGAAAATGATCATCAAATTCCTATATACACCGCCAAATATTAATCAACTGACTGGGCATCAGTTGTAGGTCTCAGTAGCACTATGGTAATGCACTTGGACGATAGCCAGAAGCCTGATCCGGGTTCGAGTCCCGGTCGGGATCGAAAACTTTTGCCTAATTTCAAAAATTCCCTATATTTCCACGTTCTCGGCGTTGTTGAATCCGAGCTCCAAAAAAAATTCCCAAAATGAGAATGATCAAATCCCTACTTTGAATCGTTTTTGAGATAATACAATACAAGTAAATCGATTCGCGGTCAATAACATTGCTGATACAAGTTCCATATATTCAACATGATAAGAGCTAGATAGAAGGAACGAAGGAAAAAAACCCTCTTTTGGCAAAACAGAGACCAAGTTAAAGTATAAAGGAACTCCAGGCATTCGGATATTAAGATAGTAAAATATCCACATGGCTATATCCTAAATTTACGTCGGAACACTTCTTTTGGGATAATTTTATGCGAAAAATCGATTGCGCGCATCCCCGGAGCTTGAAAATGCTTCCCTGATTCAGGGAATTTTTTCTTAGATTAGGCCATGATTGTCACCCCTTTAAAATTTGGACCCCTTTTCGGATTTTTTATACGCCGTGCCCTGGGTTTGTATGAGACTTACTGAAATGCCACAAAGTATCAAGATACGAAAAAATGAATTAGAAAATTCTGTTTTCTTGCGATTAACAATCAATAGTATTAAAATCCGAATATAAACGACGATCGATGGGATAGCATAGCCAAATGGAAATAGCGCTTCGATATTCTTAAATCTTATTTCCGCGGCAAGCGACTCGCTGGGAGTCGACATTTTATGAAAATAGAAAAATATGTCGGACAGAAGTAATTTACCAAACGAAGCTCAATTCGAAATTAAATTTAATATGTAAGCACATTGAGTTGGGCGATTTTTTTCGCCGTTAACATTTCCCTATTGACGTTAATTGAATAGTTTATTAAAAAAGTACATTTATTAACGAGGAATAGATTATGGTGAAAACATGTTTTGAAAAAAAATGATTTAATCAAGGCAAAAAAAGTTATTTCGATCGGGGAATCGAACTCTTGGCCCTTGAGAGTCAAAGTCAAAAAAATTACCACTGAACTATGAAGGGCAAAATTTTCGTTTTACAATTCAAAGTTTCAATAAAAATTTTATAAATTTTTTGAATCAAACTTTTTTTCAAAAAATTTTTGCAGCATAATATTTTCCATTAAATGATCAATAATTTACTCACGTATTTAAAAAGCTCTCCAAAAATCGAGTTTAAGTCCATTTCAGTCGCCCGATAGCTCATTCGATAGCCACCGTCACCGAATTATTTTAAGAAAAAAATTATTAAAAAATATTTTATTTTCAATTTTTTAGCCCCAAAATATTAAAAAATTACGATTTTTTGAAATTTTCCTTATTTTCAAAATTTCGCCAAAAATCGAGTATAGGGCGGATTTCTTCGAGCGACGGCAATCTTGAAAGATGGGAATCTGAAGGATTTTTTGCAAATGAAATTATTGAAAAAGGTTTTAAAATCACGAAGATATGATTGTTTGAAAATTATACCTTTTTTTGATGTTTTCCTTATTTCCAAAAAGTGCAGAAATTGAAAAAAGCATAATTTTAATTTGCTGTAAAACGTGCGCAGCTCATCAACTAATTCATTCAAATTTTTTACAAGCTGAGGATGCTCTGGGTGCGCGCTATCAGTCGTGCCGCAATTTTACAACGCGGCACAACTGTTAACGTCGTGCCGCTTCCGAGTTGTGCCGGCACAACTGATAGCGCGCACCCTCTACAAGAATATCTAAGACTTTTTCGAAATTTCCATCATCAACTGGGATGGTTCCCTTGGCAAAAAATTTCCTTGGTCCTCCCTTATGTTTTCGTCTAAATTTGAAAAATGTACAAAAAAACATAAGGAGGACCAAGACAATTTTTGTAAATTTTCGATCTCAAAAATCGATCCTCCCGATTTCGAAATGTCGGTCTCGAAAAACTTGGTCTCGGTTTTTTGAATCTCGATTCAACAATCTCGACCTCGTCAACCCTAGTAAAACGCTTGTAACTAAACCATGATAAAATTTTTGAAAAAAAGTGATAAAATGTTCGAAAAAATACAAAAAATGCTGAACAATTGCACTCTTTCTGCATTTCTATCAAATTTTCTCAAAAATCAGGCCTTTCTCAAAATATAAAAAAGTTCCTGGTAAATTCGCCTTTTCCTCTAAATTTAGCACCAAAAACTAATCTAATAAAGAGCCACTTTTATGCCCGAGAAAACACACACGCATAGACTTCGAAAAAAAGCATAAAAAATTCCTTGATTCATGGGGGTTTCAGGTGCGATTTAAAGTGTCAAAATTTACGCTTGAAAAATTGGAAGTTTTTCGTCATTTATTGGATTTCGTGGTCTTGATCATTGGTTATGAAATAGAGAAAAAAGAAATAAATTCTAAAAAATAGGTAGGGATTATAAAGGGTGGGCCAAAAAAAGGCGACCCTACATCTCGCCCAAAATTAGTTCGGTCAAACAACAACTCGCCCAAACCACAACTCGTCCAAAATACAACACCCCCAAACTACAACTCGGTACTCCTCTCATCGAGTAGAGTCGATTGGTATAAGCGAGAAGTATTTTGGCCGAGTTGTAGTTTGGGCGAAATGTCGTTTGGCGGAGTTGTGGTGCCATGGGTCTCGTGCCAGGGACAGTGTTTCTGTTGTACAACAGATTGATTCTGTTCATAGGTCGACAAGGTGGGGGGACCCCTGTGGTTCCCACCATCTCATTAAATTCGGCTAAGATTTTAATAAAAAAAAGGATCTTTTTTTAGCTTGAAGTAGTCTTCTGACTTCAATTTTTATGGACCATCTCATATGTTCGGCGGGGTTCATGAGGTGGTTGAAGGGGTCCCCCTTCAATTTTGGGTCCATGATTGAGTGGATCAGGGGAGGCTCCCCCCTTGCTGATCTATGATTCTGTCGTAATCTATTGTGTTGTGTTAACACAACAGAAAAACTGTTGTTGTACCAACAGAATCATTCTGTTGTACAACACAGATTTGCACGTTAAAACTGTTGTTCGACAACACAACAAATTTAAACACTGACCAAGGAAAGCCGGATAAATTTCATTTGGATTTAAAAAAAGCAACAGGAAATTTTATCTCTGAAGCATCAATCGCCGAAGAAAACAATGCTCTTCATGTCCATGTGAAATAATATTAAAGACAAGGGAAAAAATTTCTTCATTCAATGAATATTAAAATACCTTTATTATTCATAGGAAGCCTATGAACCCAATAGGAATATTAATAAGACATGCATGGAAAGCCTATTTACGATTTATGCCTGTCACTTCGCAGCACTATGTTTTTCATAAAAAGTTAAAAAAATGGGCAAAAAGTCAAAAAACCCTCCTTCATGTATTTTTTCTTGCTGCTCACATTAAGAAAACTTCATTCGAACCGAGTTCCGGCATTAATCCCTTCTGGGAATGCCGACCAAAGTCAAAAGAGTATAAATAACAAAATTAGTGCTTTCTCTTCACTAATTGAATTTTAACCAAATTGGGTCACCTTTTTATGGAAGTTTTTTGTCAAAAACTCGAAATAAAAAGGCAACACACAAATTCGAAAACAACAAAAAATTTTGAAAAAATGAAACGTTTGCTAGAAAAGCTATATATAAATCAAACTTGCAACGAAGATAATACTACGAGTCATTAAATAAATCCCTAGGTTGAGTGACGTTCACAAAGTTACATGAATGAAACACGATAAAGTTGACATGAACTATAGTTGATACGAAACGATCAATCCTATTTTTTAGCGTTGTTTGTTGAAGTCTAGAAAATTTTCCACGACGAATTAGGTCATATGGACAAAATAGAAGTTGTATCTCGTGTTCTCAACGTTATCGTGTCAACTTTATCGTGTCAACCTTTCGTGCCAACTTTATGAACGTCGATTGAGTTTTGGGGATGTTTTGAAATTTTGGGAAAAAGCTAAAAATGGCAAAAGGGGTGCAGATCTGAGGTCAATCTGTCGAAATATTTTCTCTTTCAAAATCAAAATCTAACGTCAGATTCGTGTTCTCCGCATAAAATTACCCCTACAAAGTCACTTTTCGAAAGAAAAAAATTTTCGATCGAGATTGACCTCAGCGAAAAAAAACAACAAAAAACACATAATAAAATTTTAAAAACTCGAATTTTATTTTGTTTTAAATCTCCTCAGGAACAAGATACACCAAAAAGCTTTTCTATCCTTCAACATTCCTCAAAAAATCTCATAAATTTTAAATGATCAAAACCGCTAAATTTCACAACCCGGAAATTAGATTTTTTTCACGCTCGATAGACATTTAATCTCATTCAATTCCGAGCATAGTAAATTTATGCCCTTATCAGAAATATAAAAAATCTATTTTTGTGTCCGTACGTAAATGAGTGAGTCAGTCACCACGAGATCCCAAAAACGGTAAATAGGATTGTCAACGGTAAATAGGTCTTTTGTTAATAAGTAGTAAGTAGGGGTAGGTGTGAAAGAAGCAAAAAAATTGGGATATTCCCTTGAAAAATTTTTAAAAGTAAATTTTTTTTCAATTTTTAAGGGATAGGGTTTTCATAGGGACCGCTGTATCTCGGTTATTTGAGCGTTTCTGGCACTTACTTTTGCGTGCGTCAGGCTAGTATTAATTAAAGAAATAGCAAAGTTTTAGACAGACAAGGTATTCGTTTAATTAATAAGAAGTGTGCTCGCCCGAAAGGAAATTTTTTATTAATATAGGAGCACTAAGTCACGAAAGTTGTGACTGCTTTCTTAGAAGTGAAAAATTTCGATACAGAAAATAAAAAATTGAGAATGAGTTTCTATTTCTATGTCGGATTTTTTGACGGGAAATGTCAAAATTTTCTTTGAAAATTATGTCATGAACATGCTAGGATTTGTATTTGTATCAATGATCAGACATTTGCAAAAAAATTCATAGCGTGATTTGAGCGCGAATGGTCTGATGGCAGGACGATGGGCAAAAAGCCTAAGCCTAGGCTTAGGCTTAAGCCTAGGCTCAGCTTAAAGGACCAGTCCAGTAAGTTAAAATCATATGAAAAAATGATATATTCGAAAAGTTCATGACAAATTGAGCATTTTTTTTTACGGCATGCTCTGAATCGTTATAGTTTTCGAGATAATTGCGTTTGAATTTGTTACAAGCTCTTTGTTGTAATACACAAACTTTTTTGAAATTTTTGCGGAAAAATCGATTTTTGTATCAATCTTTTAAATTTTTATAAAATGAACATTGTAGCAATTTTTTATAGCTAAATGAGATGAACAAATGACACCAAAATTATTCAATTTGAACATTGTTTTGGGTTATTGAAACGAAAACATGAATCAGAATTTTCGTTCAATAACCAAAAACAATGTTCAAATTGGATAATTTTGGTGTCATTTTGTTTGTCTCATTTAGCTATAAAAATTGCTACAATTTTTTCATATGATTGTAAATTACTGGACTGGTCCTTTAATACGACAAAAACAATGTGCACTTTCGACATTATTGTCCATAGGTGGTTTGTATGTACAGGAAATTGATTCTTACAAGAATTGAGCTATGAAAACATTTCTATGGCTTTGTAAAGGGTCCTTTAGGGCCCAAAAGATCCAATATGTAAAATAGTTACATAAGTGTCAAAGTACATTTTTTGGTCAAAACACGGTCATGTTGAGCGGCTCAAATCGCTCAGATTTTGTTTTTCGACCATGAAAACACCTAGTCACCTCAATTGTCGGACTTTAATATTTATGTATCTATTTTCCATATTGAGCCTTTTAGCGCTAAAGGGCCCCGTGCATTTTTTTTCATCTCTCAATTCTTGTGGAAATCGAACTACATTATAGAAAAACCCCTAGAGCACAATTTTGTCGAAAGTGGACGTTGTTTTGTTGTGTCAATTCGATATAAAATGTTGTGGCAAAATTTTTAAGACTACCCCGTATTATGCATGATATAATTAAGAGTTTAGTGGCAGGCTGACGCTCCTTGTACCTAAAATTAAAAAATTATTTTAACTTTAAAAAAGATTTCCACAGGGTGAGTCAAAAAAGTGCACTTTTGAAACGACCATCGTTTTATTTATACTTACTG
>JAQGCP010002168.1:0-10854 GCA_034699885.1 Acrobeloides thornei | reverse complement strand
CATTTTTGCTTTGATTCAATTGAAATATGGAGCAGCTGTTTCCATAGCAATCATATTTTTCCGATTGTTGAAATGGACATACGATTAGAGGGGACAACAGGGTGTGCGGTGATAATTCTTGTTTCCGATACCGTATATTCTTTTTCATCGAAAAATAACATGAAATTATTTTTGAAATATGTCACCATGAAATGAAATTGGATTGAAATTATTTTTTAATTTATAAATGAAAAAATTTATCAAATATTGAAAAATTCGTAAAAAATTAAAAATTTCATAAAAAATTGAAAAATTCGACAAAAATCGAAATTCATAAAAAAATTGAAAATTTCGTAAAAAATTGAAAAATTCATCAAAAATCGAAAAATTCGTCAAAATTGAAAAATTTTGTCAAAATTGATCAAAAATCGATAAATTTGTCAAAATTGAAAAATTCGTCAAAATTGAAAATTTTTGTCAAAAATCGAAAAATTTTGTCAAAATTGATCAAAAATCGATAAATTTGTCAAAATTGAAAAATTCTTCAAAATTGAAAAATTTTGTCGAAAATCGAAAAATTCGTCAAAATTGAAAATTTTTGTCAAAATTGAAAATTTTTGTCAAAATTGAAAAATTGATCAAAAATCGAAAAATTCGTCAAAAATACAAATTCGTCAAAAATTCGATTTTTGACGAATTTTTCATTTTTTGGCGAATTTGTATTTTTGACGAATTTTTTCGATTTTTTACGAATTTCTGATTTTTCCGAATTTTTAATTTTTGACGAAATTTTCAATTTTTGATGAATTTTACAAATTTTCACAAATTTTTATTTTTCACGAATTTTCGATTTTTAACGAATCTTTCAATTTTTACGAATTTTTCAATATTTTTTCATAGTTAAAATGGACGAAACATACACCATTAGGGGAAAACAGGGTGTTTCCCCGTGTGCGGTGATATTTCTCATTTCCGATACTGTACATTTTTTTTCCTCTCAAAATAACATGATGTTTATTTTTGAGATATGCCCCCATGAAATGTAATGGGGTGGAATTTATTTGTTGAAAAATTTGAAATTATAGTTTGAATGAGTGCGCAAAAAGCGGGTTGATACCACATATGAAAATGGCATAGAAAAAACACTATGTCGTCTTGTCTTCATTAATCATTTCACATTCATGGTGTCGAGAAGAAAGAGATTCGATTAACAAATTAACGAATTATGAATGCAAAAATAATCGAGGGCGAGGTCTTTTGCGCGCAAAAATGAAAATAAAATTGCCATATTAAGAAAACGTATGGGGTGGAAAATTAAATGACGTTAAACAATAATCAATGTTGTAAAAAGACGGTCATGGTGTACCAAAAATCGAAAAAAAGAGCATAGAAGGGATTCTTGTGTGGAGTTTAAGGATCAATCTAGTCGAAAAAAAGTTGCCATTTTGTTGATATTCAAAAAGTTCATGAAAAATGGAGCATTTTTTGTTTTATGGCATCTTCTAAATCGTTGTAGTTTTTGAGATAATTGCGTTTGAAGTTTCGTCTGTGTATTACAACGAAAACCCTGATTCATGTTTTCGTTTCAATAACTCAAAACAATTTTCAAATTGGATAATTTTAGTGTCATTTTATTCGTCTCGTTGAGCTGAGAAAAATGCTATATTTATTTTCAAGAAATTCAAATTATTTTCGTGTCAATAAACAACTTTTGGTTGAATCAGGAATTTGAAACAAATGTTTTCGTTGTAATACACAGACGAAACTTTACAATCGATTATCTCAAAAACTACAACGATTCAGTGGATAGCGTAAAAACAAAAATTGCTCCATTTTTCATAAACTTTTCGAATATCAACAACAATGGCAACTTTTTTTCCGACCAGACTGTTCTAGAAGCTGTCCCCAAAAATGGGTGCCTCTAAAAACCCTGACTGGTCACTGGTCATCCAACACCTTTTTATTCGATCAAAAATAAATGACTTATCAATTCAACAACCCAATCAAAACCAATCAATCTTCACCCATTCACTTCGAATAATTTCCCCAATTTTTCATCTGAAAAAAATTCACGAATATAGGTCTTTTGTAACAAAAAATTTACATTCCAAATTTTTTTGTGTAACATTTTTGGTCAAGATTTTCCGGTTATTAAATAATTTGTCGAAGCATTTTTAACACTTTTCAATCTTATCTTTTAGGGATTTACCTTGAAGATAAGATCTCCGACAAGGGAAATTTTTGAGCCGCTCGACACGTTTATGAGTTTCATCTAAAAAAATCTATGCGCCGCTTCGTCGTTTTGATGAATGTTATTAAGGAAGTTATAAATGCTGTCGAAAAATTTCTATGCGCGCAGTGTTTTTATGATTTTTTGTCCTCTTATTAGAAACATTTGTGCCAGCCGGTTTCTAGAAAAAACCATGCGCATTTATGGCTACGAATTGGGAGACGAAAGGGGACATTAAATTTTATTTTGATTAAAATCTATTAAAAGATGAAATAATTGCATCAGAAATAAATTTAGTTTATTTATTTGCATAGGCCATTGACGAAAAAGTTTAAAAATAAATCAGAAATACTAAAATCTAGTATATATTTTCGCCAGTTCGTCCGTCTAAGCGTAAGCCTAAGCATAAGTCTAAGTATAAGCCTAAGCCCAAGCCTAGGCATATTCCTAAGCATAAGCCTATGTCTAAGCCTAAGCCTAAGCCTAAGCCCAAGCCTAAGCCTAAGCTTAAGCCTAAGCCTAAGCCCAAGCCCAAGCCTAAGCCTATATCTAAGCCTAAGCCTAAGCCCAAGCCTAAGCTTAAGCTTAAGTCCAAGCCTAGGCATATTCCTAAGCCTAAGCATAAGCCTAAGCCCAAGCCTAAGCATAAGCCTAAGCCCAAGCCTAAGCCCAAGCATAAGCCTAAGCCCAAAAATTTTAAACTTTAAGTATTTCCTCTCACCATCAATGAAGTTGAACTTGAAAACTTGTCAACTTAAAAACTCGTAAAAATTTCCCCCATTCTAAATCTTTCTTATCATGTTTGTTTTTAATAACATCTTATGCCAATCGACGACCTTTTCTGCACATTAAAAAAGAAATTTATGTGAAATCATTGTCCCAAAGTTGTGTCTGTAATGCAGGAATCGCTTTAATAACAGCCGCTTTCCCATAAGAAACATCGCAATTTCGCTCTTCACGCGGCAAATGGCCCAGAAAAAACTCATGAACGCAACAACCTCGTTTCTACCGGTCCGATCGACAAAAATCCATAAATTTTAATGATCGGTTTCTGTGTGTCTCCCCTCTCTCTATCTACTCAAAACTCATCTTTTTTGATAATTGTGAGAAACGACGATGACAAAAAGTCGTTAAGACTTAGACAAACTTATTGAAAAAAGTTTTCATGAAAAATGTACAGAATTCAAGTTCAGCTGCACTTTTTGACAATTCTATATAAGTTTGGATTAAAAAAAAATACAGAGGAAGTGGGCTTTGTTTTGAAAGAAAAACACGTGCTGACAAGATCGGAGAAAGATTGTGATTATGCAAATGTGTGTGGAAGTTTTTGCTAGCTGCACAAGTTGTTGCTAGCGTCAAAAAATTTAATTAAAAAAATGATAGGGTGAAAGAAAGAAGGGTAAAAGAAGCTGTGATATTACAATAGTCCTAAGTTTTATACACAAGACAATTCAGAGCTGCATCATAGAGATCAAGGACAAAAAATTCATATATATAAATTTACAAAAAATATAAACAATTGAATATTTTTTAGAAGCTTCACAAATTACCTCAAATGGTAGCCGAAAACGACCATCATCCCCGATTTCAATTGAAGAACAATTCCGAAATCAATTGAAAGAAAATCATCTCTTGTTGAGCAATGGAAAGGTAAATTTTGAGCAAAAAATTCAATTTTGAGCAAAAATTTTGATTTAAAAAAATGCTATGGCTTTTTATTTTTTAGCGTTTTATCACATCACCTGAAGTCTTGCCAACTACCATGACAACAAATGGCGACGCTATAGACTTATCCCAGAAGCCCCAAAACGAGTCAACCGAATACCCCATGTTCGACGAAAAGACCAGCTTGCTATTTGACAAACTTAGCCAACAAGTAAATATTCTTATGCTTCAAAATTTGGAGTATCATAACACCAAAATTATCGAATTTAAAAAATGTTTTGGGTTATTGAAACGAAATCCCTGATTCATGGTTTTCGTTTCAGTAACCCAAAACATTGTTTAAATTCGATAATTTTGGTGTCATTTGATTCGTCTCGGCGAGTTATAAAAAAGCTGTCTTTTTTCTAAATGTTCAAGGATTTTGAATTTATAATGATTAAATCGTTCCAATAAACAATCTAATTGATCCTGCAGGCTCTTCGTTTCAATGTTCAAACTCAATTTTTCATGACTGCACAAAAAAATTTGAATTAAAATTAGCTCTGTTGAAAAGAATTTTAATTTTTGAGAGTGCCATGGATCATGTGAATTTTGACGACCGACTTCAAAATTACCGCCTCATTTTTCTGTTATTAATGACCCTTTTTTCGCTGTCCATCTAATGTTTTTGTGAATAGAATGATTTGTGGGCTTTTGTCCCCCCACACTAAGCGCCAAATTTCATCACTATCAAATTATGCGAAACCGCAAAAATTGCCTCAGAACGGCCAATAAAATTCACACACAACTCATGCGTACCAAAATTTCGAAAAGGTGAAAGCAAAAAAAAATTTTTCATGCCGCCAATTGACTCAGCTCACCGAGCGTTTCAAAACGAGTACCATATCATGGGGTTTTGGGAGTTTGACCCATGACCGAGTGGCTAAAGTGACAGGTTTGCAGTTTATAGGCTCGGGTTCGAATCCCGCTTCAAATTTCAAGTTATCAAAATTCATGAAAATTTTTGCATATCTGGACAACTTTAAATTTAAAGCGGGATTCGAACCTGAGCCTATAAACTGCAAACTTGTCACTTTAGCCACTCAGTCATGGATCAAAAACTCGGTCAGAAATCAAATCTCCATGATATGGTACTCGTTTTGAAGTGCTCGACGAGCTGAGTCGATTAGCGGCATTAAAAAAATTTTTGCTTTCACCTTTTCGGAATCT
The DNA here is from genome assembly GCA_034699885.1 of Acrobeloides thornei. Taxonomy (NCBI): domain Eukaryota; kingdom Metazoa; phylum Nematoda; class Chromadorea; order Rhabditida; family Cephalobidae; genus Acrobeloides; species Acrobeloides thornei. The sequence goes on along the minus strand of JAQGCP010002168.1, from coordinate 5,771 downwards.
TGATATGACGTGAACTTATGCACTTTTTAGTACATTCTCGAGCTGTACAAAACACAAAATGCACAAAACTTGGCGACAATCTCGGGTGGAAGTTCGGACGTTCCTTCTTGCTCAAATTCGGCTTCTGGCCGGACGTCGGTGCTGAGCAGTTTCAACGAAAATGGTTCATCTTTTGACAAACTGTATGCCTGCTCGGTTGAGAATTGCTCGGAGGTTTGAACATATTTCTTGGCCATCTTTAGTTATGCTTTTTTACGTTTAGACATTTACGAAACGAGGCTCTTTCTTGTGGCATGTCACTTCAGAGCACGCCGCAGAGAATCTTTTACAGTGCGATGAATGCGAAGAGACTTTCAGCGATGTCATTCAGCTTCGGCAACATCGTTGTGGCAGTGCAGTTCCCCGACCCATCTCGGTATTACCTCGTGAGCACGAAGAACTTGAACTAGCTCGAAAAGCGCCATCCGTTCCAGCTATGGGAGAGTGTGTCCCATTCCATTTTCGTGATGAGGTCAACCAAATGCACCGGTTGGAAGAAGAATCGAGTACGGATGATGATGATAAGACACAGATAAATGAAGATTCATCTTTGATGATGGGACCACCGTTGCTAACGAATCAGCTGCTTGGTGGACTAGGTATGAGGGTGTATAAAAATTTTGACATAAGCAATAATGGAACGAAGGGGATGGAACGATACAAGGCTAAGGCTAAGATCAAATAAAACGATACGAATGAAACGAAACCAAATTCAGGGTTTTCGTGTCAATACTCAGGCAAATTCAAACCCGTAACGATCTCCTGACGCCGTCTGGAAATGAAATCGTTTCATTCGTATCGTTTCAAATCTTTCGTTTCGTTTCATTCGAGTCGATACCAAATTTTGAAGTTGAAGTTTTAGGTCAAAATCAATCGGATATGTCCTCTACATCGATGCCTAACATGGGAAATAATGCACTTGATCTTTCGATGAGCTCGTTGAACAACAACAAGTTGAATTTTGGGAACAATAACGGCCAGTTTTCGGAACACGCTCCATTTTTGGCATTTAATCCGAGTATGTTAAATGAAAAGGGTGGGACTCATCACTTGGATCACACATGTACTCCAGGGCAAAATCTTTTGAACGCAAGGGGAAACCGAACCGGTGATGCCGAACTCCTTGGCGGCGCACCGGACCACTACATCATGACGGTCACTGAATGACTCCTATTGAATTTCGATCTTGCAGTACAAATTTTTTAGTGATGCAAATGCGTAACCCCTTCGACCGGGGCAATCCAGGAATGTTTATGCCATCGGGTATGCTATCTGCACCCAACAATACCAACGGCTCTTCTTCTATCAACAATGATGATGATTGGGAATCCATGATGGAAATCAACACCTCCGATGAAGCCGAAAAAATCCGCGCCTTGATCGGAGACAAGCCACTTCCGACTACAGATCCAAATCAGTGCATTGTCTGTAGACGTGTGCTTTCGTGCAAGAGTGCTCTCCAGATGCACTACCGTACCCATACAGGTAGAATTTTTTTGTTTCGATTTTCGTACAAGGTTGAATTTAGGTGAGAGACCATTCAAGTGCAAGATTTGTCAACGTGCTTTCACAACCAAGGGAAATTTGAAGACTCACATGGGGGTGCATCGAGGCAAGCCACACTCGCTGCGATTTGTTACCGGCCCGGCTAACGTTGGAAGTCATGCTTGTCCGATTTGTCAAAAGCGGTTTCCTTCATCGCAAATGCTTCAACAGCATGTTGCACAGCATACCAATCAACTAAGGTATGGGGAGGGGGAATCAGAAAAGCTGCGAGGGGGTATTCCCAAAAATTATCAAAAAATTAAAATTTTTCAATTTCATTCATTTTTAGAGCCGGCATTTTACCACCACTTCAATTCGACATGATGAAGCCACCCAGTTCAGAAGCCATGTCAGCAACACCGAATCCATTCTTACCACAACATTTCTTGTCGTCACCGAATCCTGCCAACTTTCCACCATTTCCAATCTTCCCAGGCCTACTCAACTTTCCTGGTGCTAATCCGTTCATGAATAACCCAATGAATATCTCGTTCCCGATGCCGGGAAGTGAAATCTCTACCTCGATGGGCATCCCATCCACTCCCAGTACTCCATCGGTGCCAACTAGCGCAACCCCTGCGGCGGAAGTGAAAACGAAAATTGAAGAAGAAAAACCTAAACCGGCTTCAAATTTGGTAAATAAGCCGCCAACAATCGAGTTGCCACCGTTGCCAGCCATGCTGGCACCCAAAGCAACAACTAGTTCTGTCGCGAACAGTGGTGGAAAGAAGGTGGCCGAGGAAAAAGATCCAATCAAGTAAGGCTTAGTGGTCTTTCATCAAAAACACCCATTTTGAACATAGTGGAAAAATACACCGTCAAATATTTACCAATTAATGTAGGTCTCGGTAGCACAATGGTAGTGCTGCACTTGGACGGTAGCCATGAACCTGGTCCGGGTTCGAATCCCGGTCGGGTCTGAAAACTTTTGCCCAATTTCATATTACCGAAAAAAATATTTTTGAGCGTCCTGATTTTTCCCTCCAACCAAAGCTAAAAACTCATTCTGATCTATTTAAAAAATTTATTTAAGAAGTCACTCCGAACCAAAAATCACTCCAATGAAACCAACTGAAGGTCCAGCCCCTTCTTCATTGAACAGATTTGGTCTATGGAAAATTGCTACACCAGAAAAAATCAGCAGCATTTCTGAAACCAATGAACAATCACCGAAAAAGGAGCCAGAAATCAAATTACCTGGGTTGAGCTCGCCTTTAAGTTTACTCAAAAAGCCGGTTGAAGTGGATAAAAAGTAACACCTTATACAAGTTTTCAAACAAACAAACCATGTTTAGGATCAAAAGTGTTCCATCATCGACTTCCTTGGCAAGCTCGGTGAATTCGGAGAATTCGGCGATCACGCCAACACCGAAAATGGAAACTCCGACACTTAAGTCAGAGTTAAAATTACATGAACCACTTGTAACTCCGGAAGAGGGGAGATCAAGTGATGGCAGCCAAAGTGACGAGAACCCATTGGCAGCCATCGAGAAAATGTGGGCTGAAAAAGAGCCGGCAAAAGAAGCGTCACGTCCGTCGATGACCTTGCAAAAGCATCAATGTGGTGTTTGCTACAAGCATTTCAGTAGCAGCTCGGCGTTACAAATTCATATGAGGACACATACGGGTATGAAAAGTTTATAGGAAAATATAGATTCTTTTTCTACTTTTGTTCTACTTCTACTACTTCTTTTCCTACTTCTCTTTCTTCTACTACTACTTCTACTTCTTCTACTACTACTTCTTTTGCTTCTTCTACTACTACTTCTACTTCTTCTACTACTACTTCTTCTGCTTCTACTACTACTACTACTACTACTACTACTACTACTTCTACTACTACTTCTTCTGCTTCTACTACTACTACTACTACTACTTCTGCTTCTTCTACTACTACTACTACTACTACTACTACTACTTCTACTACTACTTCTTCTACGACTTCTTCTGTTTCTACTACTACTTCTTTTCCTTCTTCTTCTTCTACTACTTTAGACCCCACTCCTTTTCTCAAGAAATCATTTTTTCATAAAAATATTTTTAGGTGATAAACCCTTCAAATGCCATGTCTGCTCACGCGCTTTTACAACTCGTGGAAACCTAAAAGTACATATGACAACCCATGAAAACCAGCACAACCCATCTCGACGTGGCCGACGAATCTTCGACTTCGTCCCAGACTCCACTCGGCTCGATGTCGCTCGACAACAGTTGTTAGCCTCTGTGAATTCCGCGGTATCTCCACAAAATATGTCACCAATCTTGCCACTATTGGGGATTCCATCGCTTGGTTTCCCGCCATTCTTTTCATCAGCTGATACGATGGTGACTTCACCGAGCACCGTTGCAACGCCGACAACGCAGATGGACGCAATGTTTTTGCTGGCATGGAATATGTGTCCTATTTGTCAGAAGGTTATTGCTAATCCCCAGGAAAAGGAGCAGCATTTTAAGTCGCACTTGGAGAGTTTTACTGCCAATTCTGCTGGGTATGAATAAAAAATTTTTTAAAATAATTTTATACATAGTACCGGGAACCGAGCGCTCGCGATTTCTCCGAGAGTGACTCCGAGCGGCACTCTCGAGGGTTCCCAGACCTACTGAAAAGTTGAATTTTTTATTTTTTAAAGGACCAGTCCACTTGGAAAAAAACTCGATGTAAAAATTATATATTCAGAAAATTCATGAAAATGGAGCATTTTTTGTTTTTACGGCATGTCCTGAATCGTTGTAGTTTTTGAGATAATTGCGTTTGAAATTGTTCATGTTTTCGTTGTAATACACAAAGTCTAATCAAGCTTAAGCTAAGCATAAGCCCAAGCCTAAGCTTAAGCCTAAGTCTAAGATCAAGCCTAAGCTTAAGCCTAAGCCCAAGCCTAAACTTAAACCTAAGCCTAAGCCCAAGCCTAAACTTAAGCCTAAGCCTAAGCCCAAGCTTAAGCCTAAGCCCAAGCCTAAGCTTAAGACTAAGAAAAATCAATCGATTTTTTAAATTTTCATAACATGAACATTGTAGCAATTTGTTATAACTCTATGAACTTTTTTTCAGGATCTCCAACTCAACTAATCAACAATCTACAAAACTCCTATAACTGTCAAATCTATAGAAAATCGGTCCGGTGCTAAAAAATTTTTTAAATAAACCTATTTTATTTAATTTGAATGTGCTATTTTTGCCCGGTTTATTCCTATTCATGCTTTTAATTTCTTTTTTTTTACCATAAATTAGCCCTGTTTCCTATCATCTGGTCTCATTAATTTCTTTTTAACGTTAATTTATATAGTGTCAGATTTTTTGGAATCGATTAGGCATCCCACTGAATGTTAAACTTTTCGAAAAAATTTTTTCATCATCTGGAATTGACCCCTAGGGGTAATTTTATGCGGGGAATCCGAATTTCACATTTTCGAGACCTGGAAATCTTTCCCCGAATCAAGAAATGGCTATTTATATAACGTATGGCATGTGATTCCTGCCAAGAATGTTCATATAAATAGCCTTTTCTTGATTCAGGGAAAGATTTTCAGATCTCGGAAATTTGAAATTCGGATTCCCCGCATAAAATTACCCCTAGAGTGGTCAATTCCATATGATAAATTTTTTTTTAAATTTCTCGTTCAATGGAATACCCAATCGATACTAGTTCCGATTTTGTTTGTTTCTCCGATGTCAATTTTATTCATTCTTCCGTAAAACCTGATAAAATAGCTTTCTTCTTTATTTCATGTTCAAGTATTTGACATTATTTATTTTTTCTTTTTGATTCTATTTTTTGTTTATAAAGGCATTTTTTAAATAAACGCTACATTTAAAAAAATTCACAAAAATAGCCAGATTATTTAGTGACATGAGATTGTTGAAGTAAAGTTGATGCTTTGAATGATGCCAGTGCACGCATTTGTTCCATCTTTGTTCTCTGGGTTCGGCGTTTATATTCCTACAATCAAAAAGTTGAATAGGCCATTCATGTTCTGTGAGGATGCGCAGTAGCCGTCGTGACACGCATTTTTCGGTGCTAGCTGTTGTGGCATTAAGGGTCGCTACAAGCACGGCACAAGCTTTTTTTCTGCAATAAAATTGTTCCGATTGATCAGGAACTAAAAGAAGAATTCTTTATTGAAACGATTGATCGAGCATTACAAATTTAAATTCTTTGAAGGAAAAAATGATTTTTTTGGTTTTATTC
>JAQGCP010002167.1:0-10855 GCA_034699885.1 Acrobeloides thornei | reverse complement strand
TACATGTTTTCGTTGTAATACACAAACTTGTTTGAATTCAAAATTTCAAACGCAATTTTCTCGAAAACTACAACGATTCAGAATTTACTGTAAAAACAAAAAATGCTCCATTTTTTATGAACTTTCCGAATATCAACTTTTTTCATTTTCAGGCAGAAAATTTAAAAATTTTCGATTTTCTTTTCAATACACACACTCTTTTCCCTGATTTCCTGATTCAGGATGCTTACATTCAATGTCTTCATTATGTCTCTTGATCTTGGCTAACAGCTCAGTTGTCTTCTTTCGCAAAGCAGAAGCTTTCGTGTTTCGGTCTTCATTTCCATTTTCTCGCTCATCTAACTTGCCTTTCACGCGCGTATATGTTTCCTAAAATTTATTAAGAACATTTGATCAACAGAGGTATAACGTTTTTCTAGCCTTACAAAAAATTTCGGCTACTTGGCGAAGTTGATAAGGAAGCCGCCCGTCCGATCTGACAAGTTAAGCAACATTGGGCCCGCAGGTTTGAATCTGCGAGCCCAACGTTGCTTAACTTGCCAGATCGGACGAGCGACTTCCTTATCCACTTTGCCAAATAGCCGACTAGTCATGAAAAACGTTTTATCTTTCTATACCTCAAGTTGAGTATGTTTGCTATCCACTTCTTTAGCAATATCCGTGGCATTATTGGCACTCTGACTGGCCGACTTACTAGCACTGGTGATCTTGATATACTCGGCCTTCAGGTTATCTGTTGTATTCCTAAGTTGTTGGAGCCTTGAATTAGCATCTTTGGCCTTTTGTTCAAGAGCGGCAACCTGGTCATCAGTCAGTGACAAGTCTTGTCTGCAATTTTTTTATATCTATTAGTAATTAAAAATCGAATTTTTGTTGAAGATTCTGATTTTTGCTCAAAATCAAATTTTTGATAAATATTCAATTTTTCATAAAAATTCAAAAAATTATTTTTTTTGTGAACATCGAACTGTTTTAAATGATTTTTGATTACCTTGATTGAGAAATCTTTTCATTCGCTTCATTCAATGTTTGTTGTGCTGCATCTTGAGCTGTTTTAGCTTGGTCCAAGGCATCGCGGATAGCCAATGTTAGGTTATGGATGCTGGCTGCCCGTTGGCTAGCTCTTTCAGCGCTAGCTTGGAGTGCAGCGGCGGTGGTTTTGTTGCCACGAGTCTCTTCAAGAATTTTGTCGATATCTTGGGTTTGGAGGACCTTTTCACGGATCTAAAAATTTCACTAAGCTACCCTGTACGAATCTTCTATTACCTTTTGAGCAAGTTCTTGAATTTGATTCTCATCGAATGGAATTGTGATGTTCAGTACTTGCTCAACCAATGACCTAACATCGTCGGGTGTAGCTCTTTCCGAGTTCAAGAAGTCATGAATTTCTTGAATCTGATTTTCCAAGTCTTGACGCGTCTTATTGGCCTGTTGCGCCGTAGACGAGACCATGTCGAGCGCCGAATCGGATTCTCGTTTGGCCGAAACAACAAATGGTGTGCTATCACGGACACGTTTGAGTAGCTAAAATTTTGTGTTTTTTTAGGCTTAGGCTTAAGCTTAGGGGCCTAGGTCTAAGCCTAAGCCTAGCTTAAGCCTAAGCTTAAGCCTAAGCATAAGCTTAAGCCTAAGCTTAAGCCTAAGCATAAGCTTAAGCCTAAGCTTAAGCTTAAGCTTAAGCCTAAACCTAAGCTTAAGCCTAAGCTTAAGCCTAAGCATAATCCTATCATTTTTTACTATTTTACCTCCTCGGCTTCTTTTTGTTTCGCCTCGACTTTCGCTTCAGCTTCTTTTGCAAACTCAAGTGCTTGCTTAGCTTTAGACACCGACCCAGGACACGAATGTCCACCACAATGACTACACCGCGAACCTGGCCCACCGCACATCGTATCACAGGGCGCAGATTCTGCGCCACAAACTTGTTTGTTCAAGAATGGCAAAGATTTTTCCAATGTGGAGATCTAAAAAGAGCCTTAAAAAATGAAAAGTTGCACAACTTCTTACGGTAACACCAATGTCTTGAAGCGCTTTTTGATTTTCTGAATATTGAATTTCGAAGTCGTTTTGGTGTTCTTTTAGCAGCTGATCAGCCTTGTTCCTAACTGTCTCCGCGGCATTTATCTTGTCCATTTCTCGCAAAATGTCTGTCTTGGCATTTTTGGATTTCTCGGCTGAATTTTTGATGATTCTAGTTGCGCCATTTATATCTGATTGTTGAATCTGCGTGGCATTTTGGTTCAAAGTGTCGGCCAATTGTGTAAGAGTTTTCGCGGTCTCATTCAAATTTCGGACTTCCTCTTCGGCCAGATCGACTTTGGTGCTAATTTGAGAGACTCGTTTGTTCTTTTCGGCCAGGCGAGCACGCGCTGCGTCGATTTCGGATTGGAGATTCTCCATCTGTTTCCTGAGGTTGTCGATGTCATCTTTGGTGATGTTGACACTTTCGAGTTTCTTTCGAACTTCTGCTATTTTGCCTTCCATTTGTTCGAAGCGATCATCGTATTCGGACGATATGCCGGTGTCTTCGATGTTGTTGGCACGATCGATCAGCGAATCAAGTTCGTGTTTCAGCGTCTGGAGGATGCGGTCCCAGTTGTCGAAGCATTCACCGCAAGCCTCGCACTGTGGCCAACGTCCGGTATAGCTAGAAGAATTACATTTGCAAAAAGAGCAACAAAAATAGTTTTTATACACTATACAATGTTTAATGGCGATGGGCGCGCATGGCCTAATGGCTAGGACGCTGGTCATTCATGTTATTGGCGCGGGTTCGTTGATATGCCAAGGGGGGTCGTTTATTTTGTAACATCCTGTAGACTTACCCTCTAGCGCATTCATTACACAACGGCCCACCAGAGCCAGGTCTACAAATACAGGTACCATTGTTCCTATGGCATTGTTGTGTCGCTGCACCATACGTATCGCATTGACATCTCACACATTCGCCATTCACTGGATCACCCCAATAGAGGTCTTGGCACTCGGAACAAGTCCGTCCTCCACGACCTGCCTTACAGTGACACTGTCCGTCAATATGGTTGCATTCCAATCTTGGGTTCCCATCATGGCCTAAGATGACTCCAGTCGGATCACAAGCACATGCTGAGCATCCGTTGTTGCTAGCGATGTTGTAGTGATGAGGCGCACATTCATCACAAGCTTGGCCAATAACATTCGGGTAGCATGGGCACTGGCCAGTGATTCGGTCGCATGCACCAGCAGATGAATTGGTTCCGAGTGGATTGCAAACACATCTACAAATTAATAAGCATATAGTCTAAGCCTTAAGGCTAAGCTTAAGCCTAAGCCTTAAGCCTAAGCCTAAGCCTAAGCCTTAAGCCTAAGTCTTAAGCCTAAGTCTTAAGCCTAAGCCTTAAATCTAAGCCTAAGCCTAAGCCTTAAGCCTAAGCCTTAAGCCTTAAGCCTTAAGCCTTAAGCCTAAGCCTTAAGCCTAAGCCTAACAAATTATGTTTTTTTTCTCTCTCTCACCTTTGACAAGTCCGAATCTTCGCGTCGCCATAGAATCCTTCCTTGCAATGCTCGCACTGTGCACCTTCTGTATTGTGTAAGCACTTGAGACAGTCGCCAACTTTGGCATCACAACTTCCCTCGATTGTCCGATCGATGTTGTCGTTACAGTCACATCGTTCGCACGATCCGCCAATTTCTTGTGGATTGCCCCAGAAATTTAGTGCACATTGATCGCAACGCTCTCCAGTATAGCCGTTCCTGAATTTCACAAATCATATACCTGTATTGAACAATGTTCATTCCACATGAACTGTGCTCGCAATTCATATGAACTGTGTTCAACTTCCGATAGTGTTGTTATGTGTAGTTCACTGAACTTTTCTATCCAAGGGATTTTTATTTTTCAACTAATCATCAACTCAGCATTTTCTATTTTTCGGGGCAGCGGCGTAGCCACAGGGGTCAAAAATTTTGATTTTTTAGAAAAATTCGGGTACGATGAGTTCAAGTGCCTCTACCATTCTTGAAAAAATTTTGACCCTTTTTTGGAGAAGTGCTCCCACTGTAGTTGGGGGCGCTGCCCAAGAACTCTTTCGGCAGCGCACCGGACCACTACACCATAGGTATGTCATTTGAAATCACCCCTAACTGTAACATATTACAATGATAACATATATATATTTACCTGCAATTACAAACAATATCCTGTGAGCGATAATCATGCGATGGCTTCAAATAACAAGTGTCGGCATGTTGAAAACCGGACCCTGGTCCACCCGGGCATGGGCACGGCTTACACGGCAGATTCACACCCAATCGCGGGTCTCCATAATATCCGGACTGACACCTTTCGCAATAGCTTCCATCAGTCAAATTTCGACAGTCGATACAGGCGCCAGTCTTCTGATCGCAAATCGAGGCATGTCCGTTGCATTGGCATGTTCGACAATCAGGGAAAGACCAAAATCCGGGCTGGCATTGGTTGCATTGTCTTCCGGTGATCCCGCGATCACGACACTCGCACTGACCGGACTGTTTGTCACAGGCATTGCTGAGCGCGCCGACTGAGTCGCAATCACATGAAGTGCATCCGGTTGGGCCAAATCCATAAGTTCCAACTGCGCATTTATCACAACTAAAAGAATTACATGAGCTCACAAGGAAACTTAGGCTTAAACCTAAGCCTAAGGCTTAAAACTAGATCTTAAGATCTAGTTTTTTAAGTGAATTACCGTCTGCCAACAACATTCGGCTTGCATTCGCATTGTCCCCCAGTAGCACGGCAAATGCCGGAGACCGAGCCAGTTGGATCACAATCGCACTCTAAGCCCCTGTCAAAGATCACAGCAGCCACCGGACAGATAAAGCGAACACATTCCTGTGAAAGATTCTCCAATGGAGTTAAGGCCAATGCTTGTGCTCGGCATTGGTATCGATCATACTGTTGTTTTCTGAAGTCAGCCGATTGGGATCCGTGGAAGATGTCGAGCGTGTCCGTCGGTGGTACTAATACGATGGAATCGATGAGGGCCGATGCGTAGGAATTCGAATGCCCGGAGAATTTATCACCGAAGTAGACACGGATTTCGTACCGAACTCCAGCTTCGAGACAAATTGTGGGGTGTACTTCGGAATAGCGGTAGCCAGGGTGGAGTCTAAAAGTATAGTTGGAATATAAGCTTTTAGCCAAGCCCTGAGTCAGGGAAAGATTGTACTCTAAGCCTCTACCAAAGCCCTGATTCAGGGAAGGTGGTGGGTGTATTGAAGCGAAAATAAACTAAATTTTGATTTTTCACTGTATACTTTCGTTTCAATACACCCACCATCTTCCCTGAATCAGGGTCAGGAAAGGTGGTGGGTGTATTGGAACGAACAGGCCTGCTTTTAAGTGTCTATTACCTTGCAATTAAAAAGTCATCCGATGGTGCAATATTGGCACATGGTCCATCCGGCGACGGGTCTCCTGGTCGAACCACCGAGATTTGGATGTCCTGCCAGCCAGCATTGTCATCCAATTCGTATCGGAAGACAATGTTGTAGTCCGTAGATTTTTGCAAGTTGTCCACAATAAAGGTGATGTTGGACTTTTCGCGAATCCGAGCAAATCCTTCGCCGGTCCATGTTCGTGGTCGACCGCCGCTTTCACGAGTTTCAATATCGGCCTAGAAAATTATGGTATTATGTACTTGCGCACATTTCCGAAACATGAAAACGCTTTCTTGACCCTGATTCAGGGAATGGAGTCGATGTATCGACACGAAAATCGAAAAAATTTCTATTTTCGCTCGAAACGCATTCATCTGGAGGTAATTTTATACGGAGATTGCACATTTTCTAAGCATGCAAGATTATCTTGATCCTGATTCAGGGAATGGACTCGGTGTATTGACGCGAAAATCGAAAATTTTTCTTTTTTCGCTCGTACACCAACTTCATTCCCTGAATCAGGGTCAAGATAATTTCTTCATGCTTAGAAAATGTGATAATCGATAAAATTACGCGTAGATAGATGCTTTCCGGGCAAAAATAGAAATTTTTTGATTTTCGTGTCAATACACAAACTCTATTCCCTGAATCAGGGTCAAGGAACCATTTTCATGCTTCGTGAATGCGCGTAGTATGATATAGCTCTTACATCATAAAGTGTGGCATATTCAGCCTCATATGTATAGTGATCAATATTAGCACAATAGTAAGACGAATCAGTGGAGTCACAACGACGACCACCAAAGTTCTCCCTGCATTTACAGGTCCCCGTGATGATGTCACAGTTGTTGTTAAAAGCACCGCCGAGGTCGCAATCACACGCTTTACACCCTTCTAGATCATCTGAGAGGCCATAATGCTCTGGCTGAAAGTATAGTCAAGTATATAATTGTTTGAAAAGTCGGAGCTACTACACAATAGCGTGGGGCCACCCACGTGAAAAATTTTTTCAAAAAACGCTTCTCTGATTCAAGAAAGACCCGCATATTGAAGCGAAAAGTCGAAAAATCTCATTTTTGCAACTTTCGCTTCAATACATAGGCTTTCCCTGAATCAGGGAAGCGTTTTTTGTAGTAGCTCCAAAAAGTTTGTACTTACCAAACACTTGTCGCAATTGTCACCGGTGACCAGTCGCTTGCATGTACACGTGCCATCATATTTGTTGCAACCTTCATTGTTCCAAGTGCCCAGTAAGTTGCAGGTACATTGCTTACAGCCATCTGGATCTTCTGCTTGAAGGTCCCAGAAGCCGTTCTTGCATCGGTCGCAGCTGAAAAAAGTTGGAAAATAAATTAACTATGGAGTTTGAACTTTAGATCTACTACACAATATGAGGGGGAGGCTTAGGTTTAAGCCTAAGCTTAGGCCTAAGCTTAAGCCTAAGCCTAGGCTTAAGTCAAAGCCTAAGTCAAAGCCTAAGCCTCTTCCTAAGCCCACATGAAAATTTTTTCGAAAAGTTTTTTCTGGTAATGAAGCGACAACACTCCTCTGATTCAGGGAAAGCGTATTATGTATTGAAGGGAAAAGTCACAAAAATGCGATTTTTGCTTAAAACGAGCTAAAATGTACGGTGGTCATTTTTATGCAAAAATCGTATTTTTGCGACTTTTTGCTTCAATACACAATACGCCTTCACTGAATCAGGGAAGCGTTTTTTCGCTTCTAAAATGCCAATTTCTAAAATTTCCCGCATGTTTCCCCTATTGCGTAGTATCTCCTGAACTCTTACTATGGTCCGTCAACATTCGTTTTGCAATAACATTTTCCAGCGATCAAGCCTCGGGATGGGTCTTCTTCGCCCTCACAAATGCCATCCGAGGTTGAGCCACGCTTGTCACACTGACATGGTCGACACACGTGGGGGTCGTGGATTGGTCGAGACGGGTCGCGGTAGAAGTATGGCTTGCATTGCTCACAATTCTTGCCTTGTGTGTTATGCATACAATCGTCGCAGACTCCACCCGAGACAAAGCCTAAAAAATATTTTTATTTAGAAAAAATTTTTTAGATTGCTACAATGTTCATTTGATGAAAATTGAAAAAAATCGATTTAAAAATTTAAAAAAGTTTGTGTATTACAACGAAAACATGTACACAAATCGAAAATTTCAAACGTAATTTTCTCGAAAACTACAACAATTCAGAGGTTGTCGTAAAAACAAAAAATGCTCCATTTTTCATGAACTTTCCGAATATGGCAACTTTTTTCCGATCAGACCGGTCGCTGGGCTCGAACTGAAATTAATTACCAGATGCATTGTAGACAGCTTGGTCGAAGTGGCACCGTGACGCATGCCCATTACAATTGCATGGACGACATTCATTCGGTTGATCCCCAAAAGCCGGGCGCCAGGGAAGATCGTTAAAGAAGTCCATACACTGTTCACAATTGAGTCCTTTTGTGTTATGAGTGCATTCACACCGGCCATGGACCTAAAGTGATTATTACTATTGGATCGTTCGGAAAATAACCAAATTTTCAAAATTTCATATCCCTGATTCAGGCAATTTTCTCTTTAATACATCGAATCCTGATTCAGGAACTTTCCTGATTTCAGGAAGCTATGTTGGATTTTGTTATAAAAATCATTTTACTGGAAATAATTTAATCGATTGAGCGCATTTTCGATGCATAAAAACGCTTCCTTGACCCTGAATCATGCAGTTTTCGCTTCGATACACTCATGTCCTCCTTGAATCAGGGTAAAGGAAGCATTTTCATGGTTCGGCAATGCGCACAATCGATTCCTCGCATAGAAAAACCACAGGGGGAGTCATTTTTATAAAAATTCTATGGAATCTGCAAAAGCTGGTTATTTTCCGAACGACCCTAGGCATAAGTCTAAGCCTAGGCCTAAGTCTAAACATAAGCCTTATTTTCCGACCGACCCAATAATTGATCTATCTGTTTTATATTTACCATATCAGGCAAATTGGCAACCCCAACGCCTTCGTCACCGATTGGAATACAACGTTGCGCATGCCCATAACAAGAACAGGAGCCACGGACAACAATTTCGTACACCGCATAATAGTACTTTTCATCGATCTCCGGCCGATAGTCAAGCAGGTCATCACCGAGAGTGTGCAATTTCGTGAAATTGATTCTCAGGTTTGTCACTTTTAAGAGATTGGAGATTTCATCGGCATACGGGTTTTCCGTGCGGATGTGAGGCGAGATAACTTTGTAGACAAGCTAAAAGGTTTTTCATGGTTATACAACTTGAAGAATAGCACAAACTTCTCCGCCGGTTGATGGTGCTACATCGCTATATTTTCTTGTGCATATAACATCACTGTGATTCTTGGGTGGTCCTTCTGGGATGCCCGGATAAGTATTCGCACAATCATAAGCGAAATAGCGGTAGACATTCCTGAAATAGATATATTATGAAAAAGAGGCATAAAAATATATATAATATATATGTCATCGTTTTATCTGAAAATCATTGGACTTAGGCTTAGGCCTAGGTTTAAGCTTAAGCCTAAGCCTAGGCTTAGGCTTAAGCTTAGGCCTAGGATTACTTTAATCATTAGAAAACAATGTTTTGACAATAAATTTTTTCCGTCAAATTGATTTTATCGATTCTTTTAGATAAAACTGATTTTCAGATAAAACGGTAACATATATATAATACCATGTTTTTCCAAAATCGGCAGATCGTTCAATAAGCATCGCTGCGGGCCGAAACGATCGGAACGTCATAATCAAGTGAGTGAAGTGGAACTCTGCTTCAAAGTCAACTCGAACCGACACATTCTAAACAGATCATTCACTCTCCAATTTTAATCATGTCCATACTTGTATTCCATTCTCAGACTGCCACCAGTTCTTCGTCCTGTCCTCGTAGTTTTCCGTGACGACATTTTCTATCCGATGGCTGTTCCTGTGTGGCTCTCGATTCGCCTGCCATGACTGCCTGCTATCACAGTGAAAGCACTTCGTCTTGTCTTCCAAGTGGGATACAATACAGTAGCGTTGTCGCATATTCTGTCCACATGTTGACGTTGCACTCAAGCGGTTCTTACGTCCAATTAGGAGGTTACCCGTGGCTGGATAGCAGCTGTGTTCTTTACATAAGTCTTCTTCTGCTAGCGTTTGAGGTAGCCTCAGAAGGGCGAGAAGACATATGGAGAAAAGGGAACTGAAATGAGATTTCTTCGTTGGAATACAATCAATTTGCCCTCCTCCGATTTTGCCGAAACTGTGCTCAAAAGATTCCTCATACCCAACTTGATTATAAAATTTTTTGGAATTTAGTCCCCATAAGCCTTTCTCATCACGGCTTACATGACGTCTAACGATAAAAAGAAGCACTAAAAAGGGTGTCACTAGTGATGTTCAAAGTGATCATGATAAAAGAGTGTGATAAGTGATAACGCATTTTGACAACAGTGATAACGATTTTTGTGATACCGTTATCACATGGTGTGATAACCCTAGGCTTAGACCTAAGCTTAGGCCTGAGCCTATACCTAAGCCTAAGTCCAAGCCTATGGTTATCACCCCATGTGATAACGTTATCATGATAGTGTTATCACAAAAATCGTTATCACTGTTATCAAAATGCGTTATCACTTATCACATATCCTGTTATCATGATCACTTTGAACATCACTAGTGACACCCTTTTTAGTGTTTCTTTCTATCGTTAGACGTCATGTAAAACTCTCTCGACTTACATAAATAAGTGGTTGAAAATTTTGGATTGACCCGAATAATTATTCAAGTGTGAATATCCCATTATTCACAAAGTTATGGACTCTAAATCAACAAAAATTACAAATAAGAACTGTCAATTTTCTCTTGAAATTGAAGGGTATTTTTTTCGAAACAAGATGGGGTATACTCGAAAACTTTTTACGATTCATACATTGGAAACTACTACACAATAGGAAGGGGGGCAACACGTGAAAAAATTTTTCTGGAAATGACCCCTCTAGGGGTAAAAACGTGCGGGGAATTCGAATTAGACATTTTCGAAGCTAAAAAACGATTCCCTGATTCAAGGAAGACGTATTGAAGCGAAAAGTCTTTTGGTCGTTTTTAGGCAAAAATCGCACTTTTGCAACTTTTCGCTTCAATACACAATATGCCTTTCCTGAATCAAGGAAGCGTTTTTTCGCTTCGAGAATGTCAAATTCGGTTTCCCCGAATGTTTTTTACCCCTAGAGGGATCTTTCCAAAAAAAATTTTCACGTGGGTGGACCCTCTATAGTGTAGTAGCTCCGGTTTTCGAGTATAATGAGAAATGAACCACTCTACATAACAGTCTAAAAAAATGAATTCCTTCAAAAAAATTTTTAATATATGAAACACATACTTTGAATAGTAGCTAGGAAATTAGTTTATCAATAATAGAAACAAAACAAAATAACATCTTAAATAAGTATAAAA
>JAQGCP010002166.1:0-10856 GCA_034699885.1 Acrobeloides thornei | reverse complement strand
AGAAATCTTAGAACGAACGTGTCTCTGAACGATTTTTCGGCTTCTTGTTGATCCAGTATCTCACATGTAATAAGGTTTTCCCCATTATAATGTTTATCACCATCTCGTTTGCAACGTCTAAAAGTGTTTTCGTCACAATGTTGTAACTTTTCAAACCTGCAAAAAATTGCACCACACATCAAGCAAATAAAAAATTGATTTAGATCGATATTATCTTCGATTTCCATTGCAAAATGACATGATTTGCATCTTAAATTATTAAATTAGGGTCGGCACAAGCTATCGTACTCATCACAAGCAACTGCACAAGCTAACGTACGAAAGTCATCGTACGAGTGTAAAGTACAATCGTACGACGGACGAAATAGCCACAAGCTATTATACGAGTACGATGGCTCGTACGACGAAATTTCGTACGATGACCAAAATTCGTATGATGAGCCGTCGTACTTTTATCGTACGACGTTGTATTTTTGTTGTACGACATGTTGTAGTTAGTAGTAGTACGCATCGTACGACAAAAATACAACCTGATACGATAAAAGTATAACGGCATCATACGACAGTACGACAAATTTCGTACGATGCCATCGTACTGCGTCGTACGATTGTACGACAGCTTGTGGCGATTTCATCGTACTTTTACGTTAATTTTACGATCGTATGACTTCGTACGTTAGCTTGTAGGGCCGTCATATTTTTGCTTGCGTTTAATACGATAGAATGTGCGAGGTTGTGCCGACCCTTAGTCTAGAATTCAGGAGAATTAACTAATGTCCCATTAGTGGCATTTCAAAAATTCAAAAATCTAAATTTAGAATTCCATAATTTAAGGCTTAGGGTACGAGTGTATTTTATACTCGTACGATGACTTCGTACGTTAGCTTACGTTAGGGTCACCACAAGCACGGCACAAGCTATCGTACGAAGTCATACGATCGTAAAAGTACGATGAAATCGCCACAAGCTGTCATACAATCGTACGGCGCAGTACGATGGCATCTTACGAAATTCGTACGATAGCTTGTGGCCATTTCGTCCGTCGTACGAGTGTATTTTACACTCGTACGATTACTTCGTACGATAGCTTGTGCCGTTGCTTGTGGGGACACGATAGCTTGTGGCGACCCTTAGTTGTTTGCTTAGGCGTGGGTTTGACTTATGCTTAGAACTACGTTTTGGCTTGACTTAGGGTTTGGACCTAGGCTTAGATTTGATTAGATTTAGTCGAAAAAAGATAATGCCCTAAAAAATAGAAGGCAGAGCTAAAAGTATGAAAATTTTTGATAACCTTTCAATATTTTGTATAAGAGCTAAATTCTGATCTATAAGGCGATTCTCGAGTCTTCGAGCAATTTTGTCGTCTACTAATTTGATGATATGGCCTAAAATTTGTTGTTACGATCAAAAAAAATTAAACAAACCATTTAAAATCTCGCTTTTACAATCAGGAAATAAACAATTAATGCCATCCGCAGAATCTGCTAAAAGTAATTCGTCTACATTTGTTTCGATATGTGTTTTTACGCAATTTTTACAAAAAGCATGATGTCCATCAGCTAAAATTCGACACTATGATTAATTATGCAAATTTCCTCTCACGATTTAAGCATTGTATGCTTTCTTGAATATTTATATCTTCGATACATATAGGACATAGAATTTCTGCAGGTTCTTGAATTGTTTCATCATTATGTTTTTCGATTCTTTCATTTTCGTTTGTCCCTGTTTCTTCATCGTTTCCATTCTATAATTTAAAAAGTATTTGTTTTTTTAATAGTAAAATCGATTGTTAACCAGATTTTTAGGAAATTCTGTGCAGACATGTCCTGTTTTGATTTCAATGTATAAAATTTCGTTTTCATCAACGTCTTCTTTCATTGATCTAGGAGAATAACGACATCTATGCAGATGGGCCAATATGCGTTCTCTTGGTAATATTGTTACACACCCACAAGTGTTGTAAGGACATTGGGTGAGCTCCTAAGAAACATGGTTAGATGTACAAAAAGAATTCTTTACTCCAGCACAAATTTCTACATGATCGCTCATTTTACATTCATGCATTTGTATTCCACATTTGTTGCAACTTCTAGTTTCACAATTTTCATAGGTGCAAAAGAAATCGAAGCAACCAAGGCAATGTTCATGATTGCTTAAATTAGAGATATAGACTTATTTAAAAAAAAGTAATCCACTTTGGGGGAGTTAATTCCATTTGCCCCCCCCCCTATATTGTGTAGCAGCTCTAGATTTTCAAGTAGTGGTTGTTTTACCAAAAATGCTCAGAAATTTATGAACTATCGAATGGATTAACTCCCCAAAAGTGGACTGGTTCTTTAACCTACTTCATGTCAACGAAGTGTTTATTTGTAAAAGAAGCCCTTAAAAAGTAAATTTAATTAGGCCAAAAAGAGGAAGCATATATTCGTTATAACGATGAAAACTAAAAAACAAGCAAAAATTTTATTATTATTTTCGTATAAAATTATGTATGATTAATGTATTAGAGTATAATCGTTTAAAAGTTAACAAAGCAAAATGTGTTGAAAGTTTCCAATTTTTCTGTAAGTTCCTTTATTGAGGCACCCTTGTTGGTTTCAATCCAACTAAGCAATAAGTCGCATTTGCTTTTAATATTTTGCTTTTTAGCCGGTGCGATATCGTTCTAAAATTTTGAATTTTAGTCGTTTAAAGTGATAAATAGGGACGTACGTGGGTTTTTCAAACTTAGGGAAAAAAATTCGAAGTTTAGGGTATAAGCGGGAAAGCTTATGACCCAAATACAAGTTTTTCTGCAAGTATATGAGCCCCTCTTTATATCCCCAAATGAGCACATTTGAGCACCTTAACGTCGCCGATCTAAGCAATTTTTCATGAATATTGTCACAAACACGACAACTCGATAATTCCATAAAAATTCGTTAAAATGGTTAATAAATTCAGGACTACATAATGAGAACTACATAATGTATATATTTTTAAAGCTAAAATCGCAATTTTTATGCAACAATGTGAAAAATACCAATTTTGAAAATAAGCTTTTAGACTCGAAAATTTATAAATTTAAAATTACCATTATATAAACTATTTTTTATGACCTTAAGCAGAAAAAACATGAAAAAAAAGTTGTGCACAGTTTTTTACGTTACAAGGATGTAAGGGTATGAGCCTTTAGACGTACATCCTTAGTTATATAGCAAAAATTATGAAGTTGTTAAATTTCCTTTAATTTTTTAAAATTTTATAACCATTTTCCTATGACTAACTTCGTATTTGAGACCTGAAAGTCATTTTTTGCAGAAATAGCTTGTAAATCGATCACCTCACCCTGGGTGCGTGAACCTATGATGGATATTCTCTTGGAGATCGTGGAAGTCCTCTTATGGCAGGGCGATTGTTTAAATTCATCGTCTAAATTTAGGTGATAGAATTTTATTCTGATGGGTCTTTGGACAAAAGAATGAAAAGGGATCCGAAATTGAGCGTCAAATAATTAATAAATTCCACCATTCAAATAGTCGACGGAATATGTTATTTGGCGAGTGAAAATGTCGTTCATTGAGATTAACCGTAAGAAATATCATGATAACAAATAATGAAGAGGTAGAAGCAACTTTAAAAATTAAAAAATCTAATTCTTAGCTCATAAAAATCGGCGATTTTTCCCGCTTCTTAGAAGGCGAACAATATTATTTTTCGAATGAAAACAGCAAATGACCGATTCTTTGGACAGCCTCCAGGATTTTGAGAGGATCAAACAGATTCGAGAAAATCCGAAAGATTTTCTACAAAGTCTAACGTCTGATCGTTTGGTGTCATTTTATGGGAAATGTTTTTTGGCGGAAAAAGCCTTGGAGGGCAAGATAATTGAAGAGGTAATGTGAAATTGTGATCATGCGATGATTTATGTCAAAACCTCAGTTTTGAACAGTCAAATTCTCGAGATGCCTGAGAATTGTTCGCCTCAAATTTGGGATCTGATAAAATGGTATTGGGCTTATGAAACTTGGGATCGGTCTAATTTGGAAAGTATCAAAAATAAGTTAAAATTGATAGTTGCGAACATCGTAGCAGACGTTCCAAACAATCTATTCAAAGAAATACTGCTTATTGCAACGAATATTTTATATTGCATTATATCAAAACGCTAAAAAAATTGAATAAAAAAGTCACTCAAAAATTATCTATAAAATGTCAATGTCTTTTATGAAAGTTTTGGGAGATTGCCATTGTCCTTTAATATATGTTTAGTCTTCGATCGCGCCAGAGATCGTAGAATTTTTCAATCAATCTTCGAAAGAAAATCATTATTGCAACTTGATTTGAGTTACAAGAGCACGCGCAACCCACTCACCACACAGGCTTTTTGAGTATGTCTCGTATAATTTTCCATAATCTTACAATTAGTTAGATATTTTTTAAGTCTCGGCGATAATAAATGCTTTGTATACGGAATAGAGAGTCTCTTGGGCTCTCTCGATATCCATGTTTGGTCGGAAAAATAAATTTCTACAGTGCCTAAAACCGACTTTGAAATTTTCAAGCCATTTTTGTCTGGCTACTGAAGGTGTAAACTGGGTTCTAAATTGACAAAAATATTCCTTGGGCCTTGACCTATCATATATAAAAAGACGTTTGGGAATTGTATGATTGGTGGTCAAGAAAAATTGAAAAGTTCGATGGAAGATACCTGTTTGATCGCACTGTATGCAGCCAGAGTTCGATATGGCACAATCTCAAGATAGGTCTGCGCTCATTGTAAACTAAGTCGCCTGTTCCCACTTCGCTCCGCATGCGACACACGTCTAGATATTGATTTAATTATTACAATAGTTCGATTTCATTGTATCTAATTATTGAAAAAAATCTCTATACGTTTGCTCTAAAACATTTGTCTAAAACTCTTCTTCTTTTCTTGTCAATACAATGTTTAACTGACGATATGCGATTGATTTTGTTTTTGTCATATCTGACTCATAATTCAATTAGGTTCTAAAAAAGGGACAGAGTAAAACGGTGAATCATCCGGGGTGAATGACAACGGGTGAATGTCTTTAATACGTTTGAAACGTTTGTTCTAAGTCATTTGTCTAAAAAGGTCTAAAATCAGAATCTAATACAACGGTTACATCCTTTCAAAATGTTAAAAAAAGCGGATATTTAATCACCTGATTTGCAATCTTGACTCATTATTGAAACGAAAAATCCGCCTCCAACTTGTTCGAGTGTGCACTATCCCTTTAATCAAAGTTATATCGAGCTTGGGAAAATCGAATATAAGTTGGTTAAAGGGGGATTCATTTATACACTAAAATCCAGATTTTTTTTTAAACGAAGTTTTATGGTGTATATAGGGTAAAAAATAGCTGAAAAATTGATTCCGTGTACTCCCAAATTGTGAAAACGCTTCCTTGATCCTGATTCAGGGAAGGAATCGGTGTATTGAAGCGAAAATCTTGGCATTTTAAACGGCAATTTAGCTTAATTTTCCATTTTCTCTGCAAATTTATGCTAATTTTTAATTACCTATGCCAATTAAAAATGCCAAGATTTTCGCTTCAATACACCGATTCCTTCCCTGAATCAGGGTCAAGGAAGCGTTTTCACAATTTTGGAGTGCACGGAATCAATTTTTCAGTTATTTTTTACCCTGTATACACCATAAAACTTCGTTTTTAAAAAAATCTGGATTTTAGTATATAAATAGGTCCCCTCCTTTAAGAAGCTAAAACAGTGGGATTTTAAGAAAAATAGTAAAAAAATGTTTGCGGAGAAATATAACATAAGTGTAGATAGGTATATAGAAAAGTACAATATTCCTTACAAAAAAAGAGTAGTCGGAGTTATTAAGAATAGAGATAAATATGGTAAATACTCTTATAATGAGTCAAACAATCAAGCAAATGAACAAGTTTTTGACCAGCCTACTACGAATAAACCAATTAGAAGTC
The DNA here is from genome assembly GCA_034699885.1 of Acrobeloides thornei. NCBI lineage: Eukaryota > Metazoa > Nematoda > Chromadorea > Rhabditida > Cephalobidae > Acrobeloides > Acrobeloides thornei. The sequence goes on along the minus strand of JAQGCP010002166.1, from coordinate 4,902 downwards.
TAAAAGAATATTGTAAAAAATATGATAAATAATTTAGATAATAAATGAGAATGGAAGCTATCGACAATACTTTAAAAATAGATGGATTACCAATATTTAATAATTCTATTCAAAAAGAAAACTTAATAAACATATTTCCAACAAGTGGATCCAATTTAAATGAAAATGGTGAAATTAATTTTGTAATTAGATTGGAGTTTCCGTTTGCCTCGGACTTGACGATTTCCGCTCTCCATTCCCATTATTTGGAATAGGTTCTAAAATTTTGCTTGATTATAAAATATCAAAAATTTTAGATATTTTTTGTAATAATATGTTAGTTTTGGCATTATATCTGTGAGTAATATCTGGAATTAAGCAACTCTGCTTTTGTATTCTTTTATTCACCGTGTTGTAATTGATTTTCGAATTTTAACTATACATAAAGCACGATAAATAGTAAATCCATTTAATTTTTAAATGTTTCCTCTTTTAATTTAACTCACATGCTGGATTGCGGGACGAGTTGATATGCGAAGATCGTCGGATTACAGTAACAGCTGCAATAGGATATCATGGGATAACATGTGCAATAACAGTTGCAATTGGAGTTGCAGTTGCAGAGAAAACCGTTGCAGCCGCACGTGACACAACAACCAGTTGTACTATCACAAGCAGTATTGCCGTTTCCACTGTTGGTGGGAGCTGGCGGCTGAGTCGGTTGTGGAGTGATTGGTCCATCGTCATCATTGTCATCGGGCGTTTGATTGCATCCGTAGAGTTTGTTGAGCTTACGGATGTCTGCCTGGCTGGGGTACGTCATCCTACCGATCGATTCCTTATCATAGGGCTTGAGGACTCGGAAACTTGGTGAGTAGCGATTCTTGCTTGCACCATACACACTATAGTGCATGATTGAGCCATAGTCGTAGGCCTCGCCAAAGTCCGCCATTTCCGCTGTGCTGGCTTTATCAAATTGATTTTTGAAGTCCGACAGAAGGTTGTCCCACAGAACTTCGATGTATTCGTCGCGATCATAGCTAAAATGTCGGAGATTTGTGATTACTTTAACTATGATTGTGTCATTTACCGATTATGTTCGTGAAATACGCCGAGAGCGTGCATAAGTTCGTGGATGAGTGTTCTCATGCTGTCGCATTGTCCCGACTGAAGATTGAGAGATTGGATGCGACCCATATATCCAAGTTCGGAATAGCAGCCTTCCTGGGTCGAGGCTATATGGACGTAATTGTGGTGGCGGTTTGGTTCGTATTCAAGAAAACGAATGCAGGTCTCCCTTTGAAGGACTTTGATGGCAGACCGAATACCGTCTTTTTCATTGAGTCCGACCGATTTGTGAAAACGGTAAGGTACTTGAGCGTTCGGCCAGATTCTTAAAACTGTGTGTACAGAGTGATCAAAACTTGCTGCATCTCGCAAAAATGCGAGTAAACATAATCCAATTTAGCTTCTTGGCGAAAGCTGAAGTCAATTCAAATGTCAGACTCAATGTTTTGTTCGTTTTCTCGAAAATGCAGCAAGTTTGGATCAACGTGTGAAAATAAGACTGGTATTTGATTCCCCTAATTTTTATGTCAAATGTTTACCTATTTTCTTTTCCATAAAAAACATACCTACGCTTATCCCTGACCACGCTGTATTGCAGATTACCATTCGCTTCAATGTCGTTCCTGTAGCTTTGTTTTCGAAAAGCCATATCGCCTATGAAAATGAAGTCATCTCTAGAGGGTATGGGTGGACTGTCCTCGTCATTGGACTCGGAATTGTCCGACGGCCAGTAATACCGATCAGACTAAAATGTGAGGAAATTTACTTGCAAACGATGATAAACCTACTTTTCTTCGTGCACGCGTAACATTCGTACCGCATGACACAACATCGGTACACACCAGTAGCGTAAGAATGACCGTAATCAGATGTCGTGGCATTAGTGGATGAACCATTTTGCGACAACAATTTTCAAATCCGAACTTTATACTACGGAGGAGAAAAATAAACTCAAAGTTGCGGCTCAAGAAGAGTCTAAAGGAGAGTGGCCTAGTCGAAAGTGGTGGCAACAACAAGAAAAAATGTAGCTCGAAATGTATAAATCTTCTGTTTAATGATAGTGCTTATTTTCGGCAGCCGTGTGACCATCAGAATTTTTCAAAAAACTCATCATTCGCTCTCGCTTATCCAGGACAAGGAGTCGCTTTAGTAAACACGAAAATTTTGCAGCGAAAAAAAGTAGAGCCAACTTGTGATCGATGATGAACGATTGGCGAAGCCTATTTATAAAAAGACAAAGAATGCCAATTGTCAAAATAATCAAGCATTACCCAATAATAAAGCATTACTAAAAAGAAACTTAATCACACGACTCTAAACATAAATAGCGAAAAATTTTTGGATGTTTATGCAAAGCAAAAAAACTTTTATCGATTAGGTGAAATTTCCGAAAAGTGCAATGCTCTGGTAAGGGGTCTTCCAGATATTACGTAATCAAGTAGGGGGGGGGAGGGAGTAGCCAAATGATTACGGCAGATTACGGGGGGAGTGGGGGGGGGGGTCGGGTCAAAAACCCAAAAATTTTAATTACGTAATATCTGGATGACGCCTAAATAGCGAGGTTTCTAAGTTTTTGAGGTTCCCAAAATATGCAATTTCGTGCAGACTTCGGCTGCACACCTTTGTGTTTGTTTCATCCACTAGGACAACCTCAAAAAACGTTTTTCCGGTATAATTTTTTATGTTTAAAGTTTTATAAAAAGTTAGCTAATTAATTCCAAATTCTAAGCAACTATATTGAATTCAATATTTATATCATGGTTAATAACGGCTATACGTGTCTCGCATCTGCATTAAAAGGAAGCCAAGAGAAGAACCCAATCTGCATACCGCTTTTACAAATGTTGCCATAAAGATTTGACAAATCAGTGGCGTACTTAGAAATTTTCCATTTTTCCATTTCCGTCAATTTTGACCGGAAAAATCCGAAAAGTAGATTTTCGGTTAGGAAATTCACGATTTTGGCATAGATTTTGAAAAAACTTTTTTCTCACTTATTCTTGTGCGCATTCCCGAAGCTTAAAAACGAAGCATTTTCAAGCTTCGGGAATGCGCACAATCGATTCCCCGCATAAAAATACCAGGGTCTTTTTAAAAAAAATTAAAAATTTTTTTCTTGTTCCAGTACCCTGTCACTTAGAGCAGCTAATCCGTAGTAGTACCAAATGTTTTTCAAGCTATAAAATTTTTGCTGGGATCGACCAAAGAATTTCCGCAAAGTCCAACAGAACATTGAAATGAACGTTGATTGCTTATACTCATATCAAATAGCAAATGACACTCTGTTGTTTTGGATTCGAATAGAATTTTTTCAAGCCTGATCAAAGGTTTATTAATTCCTTGGCAGATTTTTTTGTGGCATTTATTTGAGAGATCTATTTCGCAAACACATGATTCATCTTTACTCTTTTTCTGGTTAACAACTGCTTTCCTTTTTACGAGTAATGCCTAGTAAACAATACCTACTTTCATCTTTACTACATATAAATTCAACTTTACTACACATAAAGGTATTAATAAATGCGTTTATTTAGTAAATTTTCGATTTTTAATAGAGCAGGTTAAAGTATCAATGAATAACTAAAAAGTAAGCAATGAAATTTTTGAACAACAAAAGATTTATTTACGAGATTCTTAGCTTTTATATAAAGGAGAACAATAGAAGACGGTCCATGGACTTAAGCATCTAAAAATAAGTTATTTTAGTACCTGGATGGCGCCACCCCATTTGCCCCCACGGACATTTGCCCCACGTTATACAGTTGCCTCACCAACTTGCCTGTAACTTACAACGTGGGGCAAGTTGGTGGGGCAACTGTATAACTTGAGGAAAATGTGGTGGCGCCGACCAAGAGAGTAAAAAATTTTTTTGCTGACGGGGGGGGGGGCACTTCCCCAGATTCCCCCTCCCCATTGCTATGCGCCTAGTGCCAGATCTGACAGCCCCCACGCAAACTTTGGAAAATCTTTACCTCTCTATTCACCTATGTCCATAGCCAGGATTTTAACCTTTTTTAACAGGGGGCCACTTTAACGACTAATCTCAAAAAAAAATTTTTTTCACGATTGGACAAAAAATGCTCAGAAAAATTTTTTGAGCATTTTTGTCCAATCGTGAGAAAAATAAAATCCAAAATTTTGATCATAATGAGGTGATGGTAGAGGACAGCCTCCCTTATTGTGGTATTGAAATAAACCACATGATTTAGGAATTAGTTACGTATTTGGCAGAGTCCCTATGGCTTCTTGCGATTTCTCGACGCACTCATATTCGTATGATGATGTAAAGGGTGATTTGGCACTAACCAACTTTTCGTTAACACAAGAAGATTTTAATTACAAAGTATGCATACATGATCATTATTATTTGGCGGCATGAAAAAATTTATTTGTCCCTTTTCTAACCAAAAAATCGAATTTTTGGCTACAAAAACGTCTTGAAAAAGAGTTAAGAAAATTTTTTCACACCATGAGAGTGCATTTTTTGGATTTTTAGGCAAATTTTGTCTTAGAAGAGTCATTTTTAGTTTTTTTTAAAAAATTGAAAATTTTCGATTTTGACCCTTGACTGACCCCCTCAATCTCATATAGCTCCGTATGACGGTCGGCAAGAGAAAATAAGGACTACACATTTTTAATGACCTTTTAAGAGACAATATCTCGAGATTTCGAACCTGAAAAATTTTCTTCTTACGATAATGACAAAACCTAGCAAATATTAAAGTAGGATGCTCGAAACGATTTTTAAAGCCGTTCCCGACCAAATTCTCGAACCATAAAAATTCTTTTAGGAGCTTAGAAGGTGTACTACCCCCAATTTTAAGCCATTTTTCGAAATTTCAAACGCGTATAACT
>JAQGCP010002165.1:0-10857 GCA_034699885.1 Acrobeloides thornei | reverse complement strand
GAACTTTTACGTCCCAGATTTTTGCTTCCTAATCGGGCATATTCTTTGGCAAATGTCTCATGGTAGAAAAACGATTGCGTAGCTTTGAATCAATTTTAATTTTAGGTGATAATGGTGTCGTGTACTTTATAATCAACAAGACTATGAGAAAAGCGGTTATAAAGATGTTTAAGAAAATCTTTTGTCGAAGCGATGGCCATCGTGTTTCTCAATTGGGTAAAGCTTCTGTTGCGATGACGCCAGTCAGCAGGGTTACTTTTCAAAGTTCAAGGATAGCGTCAAGACATTAACAAACATCAATATTATAGGGAGCCATTCACATATCACGTGATGATCAATTTCGAAATGTTGAAAACGTTCTAATTTTTTTCTGAAGGAATTTCGAAAACTTTTCTTTGCAGACCCCCCTAAACCATACCCCATTTTAGGGGAGTCTGCAATGAAAAGTTTTCGAAATTCCTTCAGGAAAAAAAGTTAGAACGTTTTCAACATTTTGAAATTGATCACGCGATATGTGAAAGACCCCTAGGCCGTAAAACCCTAGGTCCTTCGGTAGAAAAACCGAGGATCCTCGGTCGAGGTCTTTTATCAACAAGTTAAAAATCGATAGCAGTGGTCATTTAAATCCGAAATTTTATGGGGAACAACTTTGTTGAGCATCATTTTCCTAAGAAAAATCATTTAGGGGTCAAAATGGGAACCCTCGTAAAACTGAGGCCTCTGTTTCCGGTACATACATGGGCAAGGAGAGTAGGTTAGTAAACAGAAAAGCGACACGTTTGACGACTAAAAAAAATTCCCCAGAAGAAAAATTTTGTTGAAAATGATCGCTTTTTGAGCTTAAAAAGCGTACGATTGTTGTTTTTTTTTCAAAATTTTTGGGCAAAACATGAGGGGAGACCAGGGGAAATTTTAAAATTTTTTTCCCAAAAGCGATACGTTTGTCTAAATTCGACCCCTTAGCGGCGACATGGGGGTGAGTCGACCCACCCTCTGCCCAAGTATGTTCCGGTCACTAGTCAAGATATTCGATCACAAAAATGCGATTTTTCTCTTGGCATATTTTTTCCTGTATATGTACTATATATTGTTGAAGGTTTAAAACTGTAGTAATATTTTTTCTTATAAATTTTTCAGCAAAACAAACTTACAAGGAACACGTATGAACTCATGATCAAAATTTTTGTGGGACAACCACTTTTTGCTTTGGAAGTAAATTTAAATTCGACAACCCTGAGGAGATATTTTGACAGGATGACAATACCTGGTTTTAAACTTTAAACTCGAAAGTCATCATTTTCTAAAATCATCATATAAAAATTAAATACTGAACATAAGTTCAAAATATTAAGCACAATCCTGCAATCGGTCTAAAGAACGTCTTATCAAAGTGTATAAATAATCCCCTTAAAACAACCAAAAATATTCTAAAATCGATTATTAACCATGTTTGTCATTTACGCTTTCTTTTTACTTTCCGTTTTGACATCCACTTTTGGTTCATGTCCCAAAGACTCTATCCAAGGCCCTACCAACCTTTGTTATAAAGCCTTCAACATCCCTTCTACATGGTTTGACGCAGAACAATATTGTACAAAGACCTTTGGTTTCTTTGGTCACCTTGCTGCAATACCTAACGCTTATATCAACGCTTTCTTATACCAAAATGTTTCAAAATCATTTAATACAACGACGACGGACTATTGGATCGGAGGCGAAGATAACTATTATGACCACATATATTATTGGGATTGGAGTGACCTCCAAACAAGCTGGAATTACACGAATTGGGCATCTGGTAAAAAATTTTAACAATTTTTCTTTATCCCCCAAAATTTTAGGGGAACCAATGAATAGTGACGATAATTGCGCAGCACAAAAGTCTAAAGATGGACAATGGATAAGTGTCTCATATAAGTTAACTAAACCATTTATTTGTCAATTTCCTTAAACTTTTTTAATTCAACTAATAAAGAATTCTTAATCAAAACTTACGATTTTTACTCTTGTCATCATAGGAGGTTTCGAAAAAGTTCATGGCGCAGTTCGGAGTCATGATTTCGTGTCCGGTCACTTGACCGACCAGTCACTTGCTCGACCGGTCATTTGACCAACCCGGTCACTTAGCCGACTGAATTTTTGTACTTAATTTGAATTTAAATTATATTTTTTGTGGATAAAATGCGGCCTAAGGCATAAGGCCTAAAACATAAGGCATAAAGCTTAAGATTTTTTTTAAAATCCTGCTGAAAATGAAAATTTTTTCAGATTTTAGCGGTTTTGATTGTAATATGGTTTTTCCATGCGGAGAACATGAATCCGAGAGATTTGGGCCATTCCGGACCGAATATGACCGTGTTTTGGTTAAAATACATCCTCGGGAAGATAGGGGTATAAAATTGCTGAGGTACCCCAGTTGGGGAGGGGGCATCCCAGCGATGGTATTTCAACCAAAACTCGGTCAGATTCGGTCCAGAACGGTCCAAATCGCTCGGATTCATGTTCCCCGCATGGAAAAACCATATTACAATCGAAATCGCTAAAATCTGAAAAAAATTTCATTTTCAGCAGGATTTTTTTTTAAATCTTGGGGCAGGTAGGTCAGAAAAAATTTTTTTAGCTTCTGAAACCTTCACCAATCGATTCTCCGGTTATAAAAACCCCCAGTATGCGCGAGAAATAAGTTTTCTCGTAGATTTGAAAAAGTTATACCACTTTTTCCCAAGAGCCCAGGATTTTTGGATAAAAAACACAAATCACTGATTTTCAAACGCATTTTTCGCTTTCAAATATTGTGTTTCAGATTTTTTTATTGTCATATTCGTGTTTTTCACCTAAAAAATAAGGGGGTTCATTGATGTTTTTAGCAAGTAAGCTCAATTTCGCACGTGATCGGTCTCATACATGGGCAAAGGGGGGGGGGTAGGTCGAAGACCCAAATGCGATACGTTTGTCGACCAAAAAAAACGTATCGCATTTCATACATAAAAAATTGTATCGCAGGTCGGCGATTCGCGCCAACCTGCATACAATTTTTTCCTCATCCATCACACCCAACTGCGACATGTTTTCTACATTTTACCTTCTTGAGGCGATATGAGGGTGGGTCAACCCACCCCTTGCCCACGTATGATATAATTTGGTTTCGGTTCGATTTTATTTTGAATTTTTAGCCACCGATATAGTACTAGTAATGTTATGCCGCTAAAATTGTAAATTTAAATTCTAGAAAATATCTTTTCATAAATATCTTTCTTAGTGGCTTTAGGTGCTCTTATATATTTTGTAAAAACGTAAAAAAATCTTACGCATCTATAGATTGACCAACACAAGCAACTCCTTGTGGAAGATTACCCGCAAGATTGACTATATAAATATAAGGTTGTACATATATATTGAGCGCATTCACATACAATAATCGATATATTAATGCGGGAAAGAATATTACGATAAAATTGATTACATCAAAAAAAGACTATAAAATTCGAATAAAATGATATAACTGTGTATTTTTGTTACCTGTATAATCAATATTTTTTCACTTCTTTTTTGCAAATTTGTCCATTTATTCGTTTTTAGTTGATGTCGAAATCGTATTAAGGTTAAAAGTCCAAGTATGAAACTGAAAACTACAAAAAATACTCGTAGGATTATAAAAATCGATGAAAGAGTAATAGAGCAAGTTGTATAGTCAATTCTTCGCGCATAAGAAAATTGAGATTTACAATTATCTAAAATAATATTTTAAAAATATTCAACAGGGGGGGGGAAGAGAAGTTTTCGAAAATTTGATAAAAACCACGTGCACCTTTGGTGCACAATAAGCTTTTCAATTTCTACCCTTCCTTACTGCACATTCAGCAAACTTTGGCATCTTTTTTCGGAAACTTTCCACTCCCCTACAAATAATTATACCTCCGAGAAATGTCCATGGTGAAAAAATGAGTAGACTAAGAAACGTTGCGAATCCACTCGCATAAAATGTTTTTCGTTTCGAAAATATACTTGACTGCTTATAAAAAAATGGAAAAAACAATCCAGTAAATCGATTGAACGATTTAAGTAGACGCAAGAAGGATGTAGCTGTCGTCAAAGAATAATTAAGAAAAACCATATATTGATCTATCCATTTATTTTCTCGGACATCCGAACAACGCGGTAGTTCAGTTATATGTATGGAGAAAGCTGATTCATTACAAAACATTCCTCGCCTTCATAAAATTCTTTTTTGAGATTTGTTACTTTTTATGTGGTGTGGTAAAAATTTAAATCAAATCGTGGTTGCCTTTTTAGTAGTCTCAAATAAACTTTAAAAGAAAAAAATCTACACATTCGAAACAAAAAATTGAAATAAAAAATAGGGGTTTAGCGTTTTTAGAAAATTACTTTCAACTAGAAACAAGCTTTAAAAAATTTTTTTGACCAACATAAAAAATTTAGGCACTATAACTTTCTTTTATTGTTCGCCACGACAACTTTCGCCACGTTCGTGTCAATATACATATTTATTGCAAATCAGGCAACTCAGTTAGTCTGAAATTAAATGTTTATTGACACGAAAGTGGTGAAAGTTACATGGCAAAAGTTATCGTGGCGAAAGTTATAGTGCCAAAATTCATACCTAATTAAGAAGTTGGATTCTAATGTCGTGTGTTCAAGTAATAAGAAAAGCATAACTATGGCTTGTACCAATGCAATTATCCAAAAAGATGTAAGATGATGTTTGTTTCGTATCAAAGTGGTTATTAACAAAATTAAAATTATCATTCCCAAAATACCAAACTAAAATTTTATTTCAAATTTAACGCATGTCACCGGTTGTTTCGAACTGTTATTACTATGTTAAAAAAAAATAAAAAATCACTATGCTCAAAGTGGATCATAGGTAAAATCATTTAGTAACAAATAATTTTCAAACAATTTTACCTATACCTCACCTTGGGGCAAGGAAAATCCGGTCGAAAGGAACAATCGATCGAAGAACAACCGGTAAAAAGAACAACCGTCCGTCGTCCGATCGATCAACAGATTTAAATTTTCTTCAATTCTATTGTAACCTAATGAAGAAACTAACCGCAGCTGTAAACCAACCATAAATCAAATCAACATTTATATAAAAACCGAGAAACCATCGTTGAAAATCAACATTGTTTTGTTGATATGTCTGTATTGCTAAACTGTAGCAAGAAATCAGTGCGGTTTGAGTATTTTCATGAAATAGATCTAAAATTATTCGGCTTTCTAGATTTTCGAAATACTTAACACGTTGACGACAACATGACCCACGAGTGGGTCAAGTTTTTTTGGCCACATGGGACCACATGACCCACCGGTGGATCATGTGCGAAAAATTAATTTTTTTTGTAAGTATGTCGGACTTCCACAATTTCTTGAATTAAACCTCTAAATTAAGTCACAATAATATTGTAAGACTCGTGGGCAAGAGAAAGGATTTATTATTTTTAATTTTTTTGGGTTTACTATTTTTAATTTTTTTGCTTCAAAAAGTTACATCGTTGTCTAGCCTACCTGTCGAACTTATTAAGGAGAATAAATTTCATGAGCATATAATGAGGGACAAAAAGGTCTCTTTGATAAGTTCGACAGCCATGCTAGACAACGATGTAATTTTTCTGTTTCCAATCTTGCATTTTTATCGTTTCCAATTTTCGAACTTATCAAAGAGTAAAAACTTATTGAAATGACCTTCTGCTGTGGTATGAAAAATTAAGCCACGTGGGACGGCTTGACCCACCGGTGGGTCAATAAAAAATAAACACAGAAAAAGCGTTCGTCCCACACGGCAGAAAAAGATAAATCCGCATTGTCGTCAACGTGTTAAATTGTAAAAAACGCATTAGCAGAAAAAACTAAGATAAAAATAAAAAAGGGTCTAGATGCATTTTTTGCGAAAATGACACTTCGATTTTTCTATAAGTTTAAAGACGGGGAGGGGGTCTAACTTATATGTTTTTGTTAATCACTCACTAGGTACATAAAAATAACCTAGGCTTTAAGTTGTAGCAATACTTTTTGTGTTGCTACAAACCCCTGTGCAACTTTTCCAGACATTGCCTCTTAAAAAGTATCGATTTTCGAGGTCAGTTTATGAGTTCTTTTCTGAAACACGGATGTAGACCTAAAAAATAACTTTTTCGTGTGGATTTAAAATTGTTTATACCGTTTTGACTTCAGTATACGCTTGAAGACCATATTCACCCAATTCTCGACCAAGACCTAAAAATTTTATTTTACTAATCGAGAATTTTGCCTAAAAATCTACCAGATTGTTTAAAACCACCGAACGGAGCAGCAGGATCAACAACATGATACGAATTAACCCTAAAATTTCTAATTTATAAGTTTTCGTAAAAGAAGTTCTTACCAAACAGTACCAGCTCGAATATGGTTAGCTACATAAAGAGCTTTGTCAAGATCTTTAGTAACAACGGCTGCAGCTAGACCATAAATTGTATTATTAGCTTTTTCGACAAGATCTTCCATGGAATCGAATTTAATGACAGACATGACAGGTCCGAAAATCTAAAAAAAGTTCATTTTCAAACAAATTCGTTATAGAAATTTACCTCTTCCTGGGCGATCTTCATGTTATCTTTAACATCAGCAAAAATAGTTGGTTGGATGAAATATCCTTCACCTCCTATAGGTTTTCCACCGGTTACGAGTCTAGCACCTTCTTTTTGTCCGACTTCGATGTAGTGTAAAGTTTTTTTATACTGTTCTTCATCGATCTAAAGTTTGTGAGGTTCAGAACATTCTCCGGATTTCCCCCCCCCCTTCCCCTATAGCCGATTTCTCGCTACGTGGCTGGTTTTATTGGATACCTATTGTCGACTAGCACCCAAATTTTTAAAATCGATTTTTTAATCCAAAAAATCGATTTTTAAATCGAAAAATTAGAAAATTTTTAATGTAAATTTCGGCAATTTTTATATAAAATTTAACGAGATTTCCTTTTTTTACTAATTTTATGCAATGTTTTGATCGTAAAATTTTTTTACTTGAGCACCGAGATTAGTTTTAAGATCGAACGGATTTCCAACAACTTGTTTTTCCGCCTTCGCTTTGGCACGTTTGATAAACTCATCATAGATATCAGCAGAGACAAAAGTTCGCGAAGCTGCTGTGCAACATTGACCCATGTTAGCATAAATACCCAGATGGGCGGTATCAACAGCGAGATCCACTAAAAAAGAATTTATAAAAGATACAAATGTTGAAAACTTACGATCAGCATCGTTGAAAACGATCAAAGGACTCTTGCCACCAAGTTCTAGGGTGACCCTAAAAATTTTTTTTAATTTTTCGTTTTGTCTCACCTCTTAAGATTAGATTCGGCCGACGCTTTTAAAATCAATTTTCCGACCTCAGTCGACCCAGTGAATGCGACTTTGTTAACATCTGGATGATTCGAAATTGCTGCACCAGCGGTATGACCATAGCCAGGAATCACATTAATTACACCCGGAGGGAAACCAGCCTAGATTTTTTTTAAAACTTTATAAAATGATGTCTTACTTCTTTAGCTAGAGATGCCATGTAGAGTCCAGTAAGCGGAGTTTGCTCAGCTGGTTTCATGACGATAGTGTTACCACAAGCAAGAGCTGGACCCCATTTCCAAGAAAGCATCTTAACCGGGAAGTTCCACTAAAAAATTTAAACTTTTTCTCCAAATTTTATCATACCGGGATGATTTGCCCACAAACTCCGACCGGTTCATGTCGAGTGTAACAAAAGTAATCACCGGAAACGGGAATAGTTTTTCCTTGGTGTTTATCAGTCCAGCCAGCATAATAACGAAGCACAGCTACGGACATTGCCATATCACTATAAAGAGCAGCGGTGTAGGGTTTTCCGTTATCATAGGATTCCAAGCTCTAGAAGAATGAAAAAAGTAGAACTTTTTTGGAGATTCTCTTACGGCTAAATAAACTTGATCACGTTCTACCAAATCTGCTAGTTTGAGTAAAAGACGACCTCGGTCCTTGGCATCCATTCTTCTCCATGGTGAACCAAGTTTGAAGGCTTCTTTAGCGGCCTAAAAAATTTGATTTTTTAAATAGCGACAGTAGCGTACTATTTCAAAAATTTCCGATTTTTTTTCATTTTTGAGCAAATTTTTTTAAATTTGAGTCAATTTTTATTCCAGATTATTTTTTCAATTTTTGAGATCATTTCTGTGACTTTTTCTAATTTAGCTAATTTTTTAAACTAGAGCCTATTTTTTCGATTTTGACCCAATTCTTGCAATTTTTCAATCTTTAGCCATTTTTTTTTAAAGTTTAAGCCAATTGTATCAATTTTGAGCCAATTTTTTTAAATTTGGGCCAATATGTTTAATTTCAAATCAATTTTTTCAATTTTTATGTAATTTTTTAGCTTTAGTTTTTAAAAATTTTTAATGAATTTTTTAAATTTTGTTAAATTGTTTCGATTTCCAATTTTTTTTTAAAATTTGGGCCAATTTGGTCAATTTCGGATCAATCTTTTTAATTTTGATTTAGTTTTTTCTAAACTTTCAAGGGAAGGTTACGAGATGATGGTGCGACTTTTAAAAAATGTTTTCGATTTCCAATTTTTTCGTACATATTGTTGTAGATCACCCCTGACTTGGCTTTAGTCTTTATGAAATTAACTTATTATGGCTGCAACTTATTAATTACATGACCTCAATGGTCTAGTTGGTAAATCTCTCGTCTTTCTTTTTTCTATTAGAAGGTTCGAGTCCCGGTGCCGTCGATTACTTTTTGCATCTTATTTTTTGCTTCTTGTTTTTACATCAAAATTTTTTCTTTTAAAACTTTTTAATGTTAAGATTTGTTATTGCCCTCGATGCTCAATTTTTTCAATACTTTTACATTTCCAAATTTAGTTGACATTTTCTCCAAGATTTTGATTAATTGTGCAAAAACATTTGGAAGAACGAGAACACCATCATTTTGAAACACCTGTGCAATATTGCTTCCAAGATTTTATGAAACTTGTATGCTTAATAATTGTAACAATTGTTCATTTAGCCATTGTGAAATGTGTATTTGTTTTGATCATTTTTTTGTTCAACTCCATCATTGTTTTAGTTAATTTAAATATTTTGTTTTTAATAATATATCTTTAAATAAAATTGGAATAAAATTTAACAGTGCATCAGATTCGTATAAAATTTTTTTTAATATAAAAAATAAGATGCAAAAAGTAATCGACGGCACCGGGACTCAAACCTTCTAATAGAAAAAGGAAAGATGAGAGTATTACGTGGCAAATCGTCCAAATTCTCGTTTCCTTAAAAAGCTTTTTTCCACTACTAAATCAAGCATATCACTTCGAAATTTTTTATACCATTCAAACACTGTCGCTTTACTAACAGCATGTTCACCCTCTGCCAAACATATATTGTTTGTAGCTTCCATCGCTGTATGTCCCAATCGATACTCGTATAAAATTAGCTCTCAAATCTGTTTTTTACTTTTTTTCATCTTAAAAAGTGAAATAATATTAAAATTAAACTAATTCTCAACAAGAATCTTATACAAAAACGAAATTCAGGAAACTTATTTCCGCATCTAATGAAATTCCAAAAACTTATTTTCGCATCTAATATATTCGATTTGTATGTATATACGATAGGAGTGAAACAGTGAAAAGGCTCGATAACTAACTTGTTAAGTAAGGTGTGCGTCAAAGCTAATTCAATTGTTTTACAAGTTAATGAGGAACTAGAAGCTCGTAGGAGGTTTAAAAAGTTCAACATAGCAAAAATGACGTTTTTTAACACTCAAGATTAACAGTCAAGATATTTATGTATACGCAGTGGAGTACCCAGCCAAATTCCAAAGTTTGCAATTTCCATACAAAATTTTTTTAGGGCCGTCAATATTTTTATAAAAGGTGATGCAAGACCAATCTCCGACTCGAATCTAGGGCATCAAAGCGCCCGAAACCTGTCCTTAGGTTCCATGATCTAAGAGCAGGTTCTGGAACTTGTTACAGATTCTGGAACCTGTGGAGCTTGTAGATTCTAGAAATTTATATAATGTTTATGTTCCGGAATCTGCAGGTTCTGGAATTTGTAGATTCTGGAATCTACAGGTTCTTAAATCTAACAAGGAGGCATCAATATGTGTTACATCCCTATGGCCACGACTCGATATATACGTGAAAGTACATTGGGTACTGATAATTTTAAAAAACAATCTGGATGCCGATGAAAAGAAAAATTTTGAGATATTTAAATCAAAAGTTTTTTAGATAAAAGCAAATAAAAAGTGCACGACGGCGAGAGTAGAACCCTCGGCCTTCCTCGTAGAAGTCTACGACCATTGCACTACACCATCGACGCAATTAATTTTTTATATTAACTATTGTAATCGGAGATGGAGGTCATGCTAGACTTTAGGTTTTTTATTTGATAAAAATTTGCATAAATTTAGAAAATTGCACTTTATTTCGCGCAGGTGTGAGCAAATTACTTTCTGTTGAGACGAATTAGCTCGTCTCAACAACCCTGATTTTCAATATTGGCCCAATTCCTAGCTTGAACCGTACGGTCAACCGTCAACCGATCGGTTCACGGTTGATCTACGGTTAACCGTGAACCAATCGGTTGACCGTACGGTTAACCGTGAACCAATCGGTTAACCGTAGGTCAACCGTGAACCGATCGGTTGACGGTTGACCGTACGGTTCACGCTAGGAATTGGGCCGATATCAGTT
Organism: Acrobeloides thornei; assembly: GCA_034699885.1. Taxonomy (NCBI): domain Eukaryota; kingdom Metazoa; phylum Nematoda; class Chromadorea; order Rhabditida; family Cephalobidae; genus Acrobeloides; species Acrobeloides thornei. The sequence goes on along the minus strand of JAQGCP010002165.1, from coordinate 126 downwards.
TCGGAACCAACATGGAATTTTTGGATAAAAAAATTTCTTTTTCAAAACCTTTTTGGGCTGAATAAAAAGGTTCCAATATCCATAAACTAATCTTACAAGGAACATTATCAACTTGCTCCTCCCTCC
>JAQGCP010002164.1:0-10857 GCA_034699885.1 Acrobeloides thornei | reverse complement strand
GTATGGCGGGAAAATCAGGATTAGTTAGTACTAATCCTGATTTTCCCGCCATACGACCACGCAGGGATGCACCAAAAAAAGCTATATAAGAAACCACGTTTCTTTTCGTTTCAATGTACACGTTGCCTGACTCAATAACAGTTCCGTGGAGCCAAAAAATTTCGACTATATATTTATCCACGAAATTACCGAAGCAGTGCTACCCATCGCACCATATCTGCCTTGAGCACTTTCAGCGCTATCGTCGAGTGTTTCCGATCTCAACCTTGCAGGCCTCTCGGCCCCTTGTGATGATATGGGCCTGGATAACGTGGCAGTATCACCCCGCGCACTGTGTTTTCCTCCAGTGTGGCCACTGTAGAAGTCAACTTCTTTGAGACCAGAGCGCTTGAACAAATCATGCAGGTCTTTATGCTGCCACATCATGTAGAGAACCTGCGTGGCATATTTGCAGACACGCATTCCATACGCGGGGTAGGATTTGGCCAATTTTCTAAGGCGCTCAGTTCCACCGACTTCGTGAAGATTTCTAAATTGTGAAATATTTTGTACAGTTTTAAACCTCCGTTTAATGACAGCGACCACGAAGGGATGCCAGCGGGAAAATTTGGTATAAGTAGCAAGTCGACTTCTTTACATACCACATTTTGGATATCGTACAAGTGTGATGGTTATGCAAATTGTTTTTTCTAAAGGCTTACTTAGTCAAAGCAACACTCGACCGAACAGCTTCAAACAAGATACCCAGCACAGCGCCGATAGTGGAATCAGAAATATTCGGAGATCTTTGTTGTTGGTCCATTTTAGGCAGTTTTTCAATGAGATCTTTTAGAGCATACTTTCCGATGAGTTCGAGATTTCTCTACAATTTTTATGTTTTTTTATAAAGTCGAATTTTTTTATGAGCAACATGAGAGGAATTTGATTGAATCATGCGATTGTTGCGACTTTTCGCTTCAATACACAATACGCCTTCCCTGAAGGAAGGAAGCGTTTTTCGCTCTCCTGGAATACACCATAGTGTAGTGGATCCTTTTTTCGCTTTCAAAAAATGCTTCCCTGATCCAGGGAAGGCTTGTGTATTTAAGCGAAATGGTCCACCTTGTATATAAAGTTTTTATAAGAAACGCTCTTACTGGGTCCAAAGCCAAGTTTCGGAGAGCAGTGGTAACCGCACAGACAACTTTATCATCTGCCAGCCCTAGCAGTTCGACTAAAATCGGGAGACCTTTCTCGATGCGCACATTTGTTCGAACTTGAACGGAGCCATCAAATTGACAGGCGGCTAGATTTTGTATTGCTGCTGCAGAGGCCTAAAATAGGAATTATCTTACTACAGTCGAACCTCAAAGTTTGTGTATTACAACGAAAACATGTACACAAATTGAAAATTTCAAACACAATTTTCTCGAAAACTACAACGATTCAGAACATGCCGTAAAAACAAAAAATGTTTCATTTTTCATCAACTTTCCAAATATCAACAAAAATGGCAACTTTTATCACACTGGATTTATCTTTTAAGGAAAAAATTATTACCTCAAGCGTTTCAGAGTTTGATGAGTCTTGTAATAACCTCAAATACATTTTGACCGTATCCGGGTGCCATAGTAAAGATGGGCCCTGAAATTCAAGTTTATAATACAGTCTCACGATTTAGTGACACCCATGGGAGTGGTTACTAAATCAAATCGGAGGGAAGGTGTCACTAAATCGAGTTCGACTGTATTTACTTTTGCAACGCATCCCTGCGTGGTCGTGTTGGATGGAAAATTCTCTGAGGGATCACTAAATCGAGAGTTGACTGTACTTCATTTTCAAATTTTCTTTACCACTACAGTGAACTCTCGATTTAGTGACCCCTCTCGAGAATTTCCCACGACCACGCAGGGATGCGTTACAAAAGTATAAATACAATCAAACTCTTAAACAAATTAACATCTTACGTGTGTTGGAAAAGATTCTTCAACAACATCCTTTTTGTTCTTCTTGTTGAAAAGTCCCTTCTTTTTGGTTTTCGGCGAACCAGAAGGCGCTGATTTACTCCGTGTTCTCGATTTTGAGCTTTCAACTTCTCGAATATTGGCACTAGGGCTATAGTTGGGATCAACCACTTCTTGGACACTAAAAATTTCCATTTATTTTAATGGAAATATTGAAATTTGTTACCGGTAACTAAGATTTCTCAGCAGACAAACAACATTTTCCACGGCTCTGGTGTCCACTTGATTCCGTTGTATGGAAATCGATAGAAAGTGTAACAATGCTTCTATTAGATTCGGAGCATGACGGAGGGCTTTTCTAGCTGTTTGATTTGCAGCAGAAATATTCCTACAAAAAATTTTCATTTAGCAAAAAGTTGTGTTATAAAACCTCAATAATCCAGTGCCGTTCCTAAACCAATGGGTGTTATAATGTCGATCGGGTTGTCTTTGGGCGCCGGGTGAGCCTTGGTTATAACCAGAGCCAGGGATGACTACATAGTTGACAATGATTTCGGCCACTTGGTTCAAGACAGGTTCTTTCAAATCCTAAAAAATTTTTAATTTGGATATAATATAACGAATATAGAGTTATTACATCACAAGAGGAAATATTCCACAAGGCACCAGTAGCTTCTTCTTTAACATGCATGTCTGAAGTTGTTCGTAACACAATTCCCAAGGCTCGGACTCCGCCACTCTGGTTGATCACTTTCTAAATGCTCATATTGCTTACACGCATCAAAAAATTCGTCGAGGTATGAATTTTTTACATTTTTCACAGACCCCAGCCGTGTTTTGGGGGTTAAAAGACCAGCCTACTCGGAAAAAACACTATGAACAAATGATATATTCGGAAAGTTCATGAAAAATGGAGCATTTTTTATTTTTACGGTATGTTCTGAATCGTTGTAGTTGTTGAGGAAATTGCGTTTGAAGTTGGCGATTTTTGAAATTTGTGTATTACATGTTTTCGTTGTAATGCACAGATTTCAAAAATCGTCAACTTCAAACGTAATTTTCTCAAAAACTATAACGATTCAGAACATGTCGTAAAAACAAAAATGCTCCATTTTTCATGAACTTTTCGAATATAACCTTTTCATACTGTTTTTCCGCAACATGGAAAACCCATTTTTTGAACAAGTTTGTATATTGACACGAAAACATGAAAAATAAACAATCAGAACACAGTTTTAGTCTTACCTTATTCGTATCATTTTCCTTGCCAAAAGATAAATTTTTCAAGCACCCACAACAATTTCGAACGATTTCCGGTTGATCACTATCCAAGAGCCTGATCAAGTTCGGAATCCCTCCGAGATTCCTCGTCTCTTCCTTAATCATGTTGTCGTTATAGGTCAAGTGCTGCAAGTATCCCGACGCATCTAGTTGTATGTTCTTATCCGGGCTAAGTAAATAGTCGATCACTTCTTTCAATGTTGGATCTCGCCATTGTACTAAACATGAATTTTTATTGAATTGTTTGTATCAAACGTTCTTACAGTTGGATGCATTCGGCTGTCTATAGATTGGCGGTGGTGAATCATCCCTATCTGGCAATGGCGGTGATTCTCGAATCATTTCTTGTAATAGGGAAACGGAGCCGTGTCTCTCGGCTTCTATATACTTGGTGTCTTCTAAAATTTGAGGGAAATTGTAAATATAGAGCGGGATAAAAAAGTGACTTTTTTTTATTGTTTGTGACCCTTTTTCGCTTCTCTGAACCTGATTCAGGGAAAAATTGGTTTTGATGCGAAAATGGTTATTGTGAACATTGTCATTTTCTGTAGCAGGGAATCGTTTTTATGCGTCGAAAACGTGATTTCTCGAATAAAATTACCCGTGGAGGGGGGTTAGCCCTCTCCACAAAAAGTTGATAATGCTAGTTCATTTTTGATAATGTTGGGGTGGGGGAGGGGGTCTAAAAATCCGAAAAAAATGATAACGTAATATCTGGACAGCCACTTACCCCTAGAAAGCTCATTTTAGACAAATAAATTTCCGGGTCCCAAAAAAGCCACTTTTCCTGTATAAAAAAATTATAAAAAGTTACTTAGTGATGTTCCAATTGTAATAGGAGGTGATGCATCCGAGGGATCGGAATAGCCAACAGCATTTTTGGCGATTATTCGAAATTGATATTGATGGCCGTGGATTAGGTAACCAACTAAAATTTTTGAGTCAACTTTATTTATCTTACTACATTAAGCATGTAACGTGTGTCTATTTGTAGGACGATCTCGGGAAAGTGTTTAGACCCTCAACGCTAACACAAAAGTTGTAGGGGACGATGAGAAAAGCCGATTGACTCCTTTTTTGTTTCATTCTTGAAAGTCACAAAATTTGTAATTTTTGACTACAGCACACTCGTGGACGCTGAAAAGATTATACTATACCTGTAGTTTTACAAGAATGCACTATCTGATCCGTAACTTTAAACCATTGAGTTGCATCTTGTTGGAAATCTCGAAATTCCACCTCATAACCCTAAATAGATTTTTAAAAGATTTTTCGGAGGTAGTTCTAGATAAGTGCAGCCTAATAAGTGAACTAGCTCTGATTTTTCTTATTACCTGAACAGGCAATAAACTCTTTGCTGGAAGCCAACACAATGTCACACTATTGCCACCATCAAAGTCCAAATATTCGGGAGCACTCGGCCTTTCTGGACGCTGAGCTCCACTACCCACCCTATGCAAGGGTCGCAATCTTACAACATCAGACGTTTCGCTAGGCTCGGATTGTGAGCCGTCCGGCGCAACTGTAGAAACCCGGAATTCATAGGTCGAATCGTTGTTGAGGTTTTCGACTAAACATATAAATTATGGATGAGCTTATAGTTGATTTTTTTGGCTACTTTTTATTGAATCAGGCAACATGTATATTGAAACGAAAAGGGAAAAAAACGTGGATCCTTATATAGCTTTTTGATGCATCCCTGCGCGGTCGTATGGCGGGAAAATCAGGATTAGTAGTAATTGTAGTTAGTACAACAACTACTAACTATAACTACTACTACTAATCCTGATCTTCCCGTCATACGACCACGCAGGGATGCATCAAAAAAGCTATATAAGGATCACGTTTCTTTTCGTTTCAATGTACATGTTATCTGATTAATAAAGAGTTCCGTGGTAGCCAAAAAAATTTCGACTATATGATGTAATGGCTTACTAATTAATTCATTTCCAGCTATCGGCTTCGGTGTAGAAGCATACCAGTTTAAATCTCCGATTTCTCGACTTTCAACTAGATAGGTAACGGACATGAATTCTTCGGAGACAGAGCTTGACCATTGAAGTTGGACCCAAGTCGAATCGGCTTCTATGACCTAAAAAGTTATTTGTTAAATTTTCTTTTGCCTTATCTAAAGTTAAACTCTGTTTTATGGCAAGATTTTTTTTTCTTACTTGTGGCTGTCCGGGAGGCGAAAGATCAGGGTTGTAGGGGTGTTGACTACGCATTGGCACTGCCGGCTTGATCCTAACAAATCCAGTTGATTGTGAAGGCTCCGATAAAATTCCTTCTTCGGTTCTTGCAGACACTCGAAATTCGTATTCCCCGTTTGGCCGAAGATTTGACACTAAAATTGAGGAGCTATTGACACAATAGGGGGCCACCCACGTGAAAAAAATTTTCGGAAATTTTTTAGGGATAAAAACACACGGGAAATCCGAATTTTACATACTTCCCTAATTCAAGGAAGGTCTATGTATTGAAGCGAAAAGTCGCAAGAAATGCGTTTTGAATGCGATTTTTCGACTTTTCGCTTCAATATACAGGCCTTCCCTGAATCAGGAAAGTGTTTTTTTCTCTTCGTGAATGTCAAATTCGGATTTCCCGCATGCTTTTACCCCTAGAAGGGTCATTTCCAGAAAAATTTTTTCACGTTTTCCTATTGTGTAATAGCATTCCAAAAATGAATGCCTTTAAAAAAAGTCATGCTGTATTTCTTTTAAAAAATCAATTGCAAAAATGCTCAAAAGCTTGGATTCCTTCCAAGACGACCGTTGTGTTTGTTTTTACACAAAAAATTGCGGCAAGAATGTAAGAAATGTTGTATAAAAACATTTTTGAAAAATTTTTCTCTACCTTCATATCGATAGCCAGGCACTGGAAAATCGTTTGAGGGGATCCAATTGGTTGTACCCGCTGCTCGATATTCTATCTAAATTTTTACTTGTTGAAAGCTTATACATGAATAATACAGGATGGCGCAAAAAATTGTTTCCACTTGGACCCAAAAATTATTTTCCTAAAATGACCCTATTAGGCGTAATTCGATGCGGGGAATCGATTGCGCGAATTCCCGAAGCTTGAAAATGCTTTCCTGTCCCTGATTCAGGGTCAGTGTATTGAAGCAAAAGTAAAATTTTTTAGTTTTTTATATTAAAATACTCGTTCCTGGTGTTTTCGATGCGGGGAATCGATTGAAGTATTTTCAAGCTTCGATAATGTGCGCAATCCCCACATCGAATTACCCCAAATGGGTCATTTTAAACAAATAATTTTTGGGTCCAAATTCATGAAAAAATGTTAAAGTCGAACAATTTTTTGTTCGCCACCCTGAAATAGAACATACCACATAGCCGGAGATCGGCGAAATACCCGTTTGAGGAAAAGGTGCTGGTGTCCACTCAATTGTGGCTCGGTCGCCTTCCACCGCCACAACTTTTGGTTGGCCTGGTGGTAGTGGTGCTAAAAAATAGATTACATGTATATGCTTTTCTTTAACTCAGTATAGTTGAAATTTTTTGGCTATCATGGAACTTTATTGAATCTGGAAACGTGGATCCTTATCTAGCTTATTTATGATCCCTGCGTGGTCGTATGGCGGGAAAATCAGGTTAGTACTCAATAATCCTGATTTTCCCGTCCATACGACCACGCAGGGATGCACAAAAAATTATTAAGGATCTACCTTTCTTTTCGTTTCAATGTACACGTTGCCTGATTCAATCAAAAGTTCTATAGTAGCTAAAAATTTTTGAAATTTTTCGACCCCTTGCCCACTTATGTATTACTCAAGTTCACTAGCTACACCCAAAATGCGACAATCGGTCGGAAGTGACCCGAAGCTAAACCTTCGAAAGGAACAATCTGTGAATCTTTTATACAAACACGGAAAATCGGTTAAGTAAATGCAACTTTTTGTGTGGTGAAAAACAATTTGCCAGCAAGGCGAATAAGCGAGTGGATTTTTTTCGGATGAAGCCCATAAAAAATTTTCCGTATGAATCCCATAAACATCTGAGACTAATTAATTTTTTGAAGCGAAAGTTAGTACTAATCCTGATTTTCGCGCCATACTACCAAACAGGGATGAATAAAAAAAAGCCCAAATGGGTATTTTTGATAGAAGGGACTTTGTTATGTTGGTATAGTCGAAATTTTGTTTGGCTACCACGAAACTTTCTATTGAATCAGGCAACGAGTACATTGAAACGAAAAGAAACGTGGATCCTTATATAGCTTTTTTTATGCATCCCTGCGTGGTCATATTAGCAGGAAATTTTCATCACCAATTTTCCCGCCAATATGACCACGCAGGGATGCATCAAAAACTATACAAGGATCCACGTTTCTTTTTGTTGCTTGATTCAATAAAAAGTTTCGTGGTAGCCAAAAAAATTTCGACCCTATTAGAAAATTTTTCATCGATTGAGGAGGGGGATTTTCCTTTTTTCTTTTCTTGCCGGGACTGGTATTCATTAAGAGCTGAAAACTTTTCTTGCGCGCCATGTTTGAACTTGCATGTTGTGTGAATTTTGAATAATGCCCAAACAAATTATCTGTCCAACTCGTCAGCCGAAACTGAATAGCTGAGTAGTTCGGATTGCATGCATGCTCGTACAGCTTAAAAGCAAAATTGTTGAACCATAAGTGTTCTACATATTAAAAATTATAGGTTCCAGAGAAGACTTTTAAATCATAGTTGACATTTATGGGGGTGTCACTAAACCGAGAGTTGAATGTAAAAAAGTTTTTGGTTTAAATTTTTGCTTCTCAGTTGTTAGTCTTGAATCATAATCCAATTGTTAATGATAAAAAAATTAGTCGGCATCTTAAACATGCAAAAAATATGCATCCTTCATGGTCAAAAGTATGGAAACCCCATTAAAGTACAAAAGAATAAAAAGAAAACAATGTCGAAAAAACATGCGGTAAACGAATCAGAAGCGAAAAGCACATGAGAGAGCGTGGATGCCAATGGATTATTGTGAGGAGTGACCTTGACACGAAGGTTATGCGTTATGTGAAGAACACTGGCGGGTAAACTTTATATATCTCATCGGAACGGGAATGACTGGAGGAATCCCCCCGCAGAGTCATACAATTAGTCGCAACAAAGGATTATCCGAACATAAGAAAAAGGTATAGAAAACACGGATTTTTTATTGAAACTAAAAGGTTTTTCGAGATATGGCTTCTGTCCGGTACTAGTTCGGAACAGGTGACCCACTCAAATTTTTTTCAATGCGTAGAATCCAAAAGTGGCACTCAAAAATTTCTAAAAACGCTTTCTTGGATATGAAAATGGCAAAAAACACGACCACACAGGGATGCATGGAGGGAAAAAAATTTTCTTCGTCAAACCCCTATTTTTCCTTATTTTGGAACGTCGTGCCTGTTAATGCTTTAATAATTACCATTGTCAATAGCCGGAGGTATGTCATATTTAGGCCTAAGTTGAATAGGTGGAGTGCAAGTTGAAGGTAGACCAAATCCAGCTGGATTAGCAGCCAGCACTCGAAATTGGTATTCTGATAAAGGGTCCAAGTTTGTAACTAAAAAATAAGATATTAATAAGGAAAATACAATTTTTTGGTTTCAATTCTCTGAGGCTGTTCCAGAGCTTTACAGCAGATTTTTTACGACTGGATTTTGAGGCGTTTTTTAAGAAAGTAATCCCAAAAACTTTGAATTCCGACACCCTTCTATAGTCGAAGTTTTTTTCGCTACCACGAAACTTTCTATTGAATCAGGCAACGAGTACATTGAAACGAAAAAAAGTGTATCCTTATATAGCTTTTTTGATGCATCCCTGCGTGGTCATATTGGCGGGAAAATCGGTGATGAAAATTTCCTGCCAATATGACCACGCAGGGATGCATAAAAAAAGCTATATAAGGGGATTCACGTTTCTTTTTCGTTTCAATGTACATTCAATAAAAAGTTTCTTGGTAGCCAAAAATTTTTTTGACTATATTAATTTTGTAATTTTTACGACTTTAAAATCATTAAACAAACCAGTTGATCTACTACAATGAACTTGGGTAACACTCATCTCCACTTTGAAAAATAAAAACAATAGAAAATTTTTCGAATAGGATCCAAAAAGAAAGAGCAAAAATTCCACGATTCGGTTACATCTCTCTTCTTTTTAAAATTAGATCAACGAGCCTTTCTCAATGAGTGTCCATTCAATTCGATCCAACGAGTCAAATTACATATCGTCAAAAAAACTTTGCAAATGATTCGGGACAAAAAAAAGTGCGCAAATGATGCCGGACGAGCAAAAAAGCAAACTCTTTGAGCTGAACGCCAAGACAATACCGGTTCAAAGATCTTTGCAGATGAGATAGCCAAGGCGACAAAGAGATAGACCATCACACCGGAGACGTGTCGTGTTTTAGTGGGGGGTGGGGTCACTCATTCCAGCGGCCGATGGATGAATGACTAAGTGGGTACTAAAATCTCGCCTAAGGACAAGAAAGGAAGAGAAAAGGTGTGGACAACTTGCGCAGTGGTCAAGGAGCAGTGGACAACTCGGGTAAAACGTCTTTGTACGGGAAAGGCGAGAACACGGAAAATAAAAGAATAAGAGTTGTTTCGATTAAGAAAAGTAAAGGTCAACACTTTCTTCAACCCTGTGCAAACCATTTATTGAATGGATGAAAATGTTTATGGAGGCTATGAAAATTGGTACAGTAAAACTATCGAGTTATCGTCGACTTGTATCGATTTTGCAATGCATCCCTGCGTGGTTGTAGTAGCGGAAAAATAAAATTATTTCTTATTTTCCCGCCAACACGACCACGCAGGGATGCATTGCAAAATCTATATAAGTCGACGATAATTCGATAGTTTTACTGTTTTGAAATTCGCATATTTTCAAATTTGACTTAATTTTCGAGTATAATATATACCAAACATACATTTATAGCATTGCAGATGGTCAAGCTCGTGTATTACTTTTTCATGAGTTTTCCCATGCACATCTCTGTAAATTAAAGTTCGCCGTTGACGGTGTTGAAATGCTGAATAATGTTGGTCTAGCCTCATCTATGAGAATTTGTTGAATATTACGAGTTTTCGAAAAAAAAATTCCACACGTTCAACAAAAAAATTATAAAATCGCATAAAAACAAAAGTAGAAAATTTTTTTGGAAAAATATAAAGTTCCCAAAATATGCTCATTGCCTTAAAAATGGCATCAAATAACGCAAATTTTATTCAACAACAACAAAAATCTGCTCACATTTGAATTTCAAATGTGAAAGTCCATTTTTAGTATCAAACATAAATCTTCGTACATTTTTTATTTTTAGAAAGGCACAAATTTTTTTATGGCTGCTATTTACAGGGTGTAAAAAAACCGGAATTTGGGCGATTTTTTCATGTTTTTGACCGTAAAAATTGAAAAATTTTCTTCCAAAATCCTAAAAATGGACTATATAGGGGTAATTCTATTCAGGCTGCGTGTTCAAGCACTCAAAAAATAAGAAAAATTCGATTTTTTGGCCAAAATTACAGGGTGGCGCAAAAAAAAACTACACTTTTTCGATATTCGAAAATTTCGACTTTTTGATGCATCCCTGCGTGGTCGTATGGCGGGAAAATTAGGATTAGTACTAATTCTGATTTTCCC
>JAQGCP010002163.1:0-10857 GCA_034699885.1 Acrobeloides thornei | reverse complement strand
AATATTGAAAAAATTCGAAAAATTGAAAAAAATCGAAAAAATATATAAAAATGAAAAAAATCGAAAAGAATAAAAAAAATTGAAAAAATCGAAAAGAATAAAAAAAATTGAAAAAATTGAAAAGAATAAAAAAAATTGAAAAATTCGAAAAAATTTTTAAAAAATTGAAAAAAATTCGAAAAAATTCAAAAATATTGAAAAAATTCGAAAAATTGAAAAAAATCGAAAAAATATATAAAAATGAAAAAAATCGAAAAGAATAAAAAATATTGAAAAAAATTGAAAATTTTGAGAACGGGAATTTGAGGACGGTCATTTGAAGACGGGATATTTGACAGCCATTTGAGAACAGGACTTTTTTGAATTTGTTATTTTTATTTGAATTTGCAACTGGTTTTTTCTCAAATGACTGTTAAATGTCCCGTTCTCAAATGGCCGTCTTCAAATGTCCCATCTTCAAATGTCCAGTCCTCAAAATTCCTGCCCTCAAATGGCCGTCCTCAAATAGCCAACCTCAAATATTTCATCCTTAAGTGTTCGTTCTCAACTATCGCCACGCCGAATCCAAGGGGCAGGGGGCATGCCCCCAAACTAAAAAAATGTAAAATTTTTCCCAATGATCTCCCCTTATGTCTGCTCAAAATTTTGTAAATTTTTTTAAAAATGCTAATGGCCATGTCGGTTTCAATATTTCAGAAGGTATATTGTATTTTAGTGCCACTCCAGGATCGATTCTTACAGGAAGTCGCTTTTAAAATCTCTGTTTAAAAATTGTTTTAAATTATTTGTTATCATCTCATTCATAAAAAAGTGTTTGAAAAATTTGGCTTCTTGCGAATTTGAAGCCGCGACCTCTAGATCACAAAACATCCCATTGGTTAAAAGACCAGTTCATTTTTAAAATTTTCTATTCTAGAAATTTAACCAATATGCCTTGTGGTCTTTCATTTATTAAGTTAAATTTTCTTTGTAAGTTAAGAATATTTGTTACTATTTATCCTTAATATTTCCATGATATGGGCATTGTTTTATTCATCACGCTGTCTATTAATCAATTTTTATTTATAATATGTTAACCATGTTTCAAGATAATATTTTTATTATAATTTGTGTTGATTCAAATGAAATATTCTTTAACCTTTGGCTCTTTTTGTTGTAGTGGTAGGTGCTGACGCTGGAGTACCACTAGCGGCATCTGTCGTAGCAGATCCATCAGAACCTCCTGTAGTAGCTCCTCCGGGAGCAGGAGTCCCACCAGTAGCAACGGTCGTAGCAGATCCACCAGAGCCTTTTGTCGTAACACCTCCGGGAGCAGGAGTTCCACCAGTAGCAGCGGTTGTAGCCGATCCACCAGTAGCAGCGGTTGTAGCCGATCCACCAGTAGTAGCAGTCGTAGCAGAACCACCAGAGCCTTTTGTCGTAGCTCCTCCGGGAGCAGGAGTCCCACCAGTAGCAGCAGTCGTAGCAGATCCGCCAGAACCTCCTGTAGTAGCTCCTCCAGTAGCAGAAGTCGTAGCAGATCCACCAGTAGCGGCGGTCGTAGCAGACCCACCAGAGCCTTTTGTCGTAGCTCCTCCAGGGACAGGAGTTCCACCAGTAGCAGCAGTTGTAGCAGATCCGCCAGTAGCAGCGGTTGTAGCCGATCCACCAGTAGCGGCGGTCGTAGCAGACCCGCCAGAGCCTTTTGTCGTAGCTCCTCCTGGCGCTGGAGTGCCGCCAGTAGCAGCAGTTGTAGCAGATCCACCAGTAACAGCAGTCGTAGCAGACCCACCAGAACCTCCTGTAGTAGCACCTCCAGGAGTTCCTCCAGTAGCAGCAGTCGTAGCAGACCCACCAGAGCCTTTTGTCGTAGCTCCTCCGGGAGCAGGAGTTCCACCAGTAGCAGCAGTTGTAGCAGATCCACTAGAACCTCCTGTAGTAGCCCCTCCAGGAGTTCCTCCAGTAGCAGCAGTCGTAGCAGACCCACCAGAGCCTTTTGTCGTAGCTCCTCCTGGTGCTGGAGTGCCGCCAGTAGCGGCGGTCGTAGCAGATCCACCAGAACCTTGTGTTGTCGCCCCTCCTGGCGCTGGAGTGCCAGCTTGTGCAGTTGTTCCACCAGGTGCTAAAACCGTTGTTGTGGTAGTAACTGGCGCCAGAGTTGTAGCAGCACTCGGGCATACACCACAAAGGCCACATGTCATTGGACAATACGAACAAAGATATGTTTGATCATAATATGGATTCTGGCAAAATCCGGTTAGGGCCCATGCCGCGCATCTAAATTTGCATATGTACTTTAATATTGTATTTTTTTACCTAGGGCTAAGATCCGAGCATCCAGTGTTTCCACTACAAGCAGAGTACGGTGAACACGCTTGAATGTTGCATGAAGCAGCACAATAGCTATTTTTATAAGAACAATTATAAAAGTTATTTTGACAAAATCCGTTTGCTAACCAATCGGTGCAGCTAAATAGTATCACATATCCCATTGTTGAGACTTATAAATCCTACTATGTACTGGTGTCTTGACAAGCACCATTCGTTACAAGACTTGAAGATGGTGCTAATGTTGTTCCACTAACTGCTCCTGTGCAAGTTGTTTGGGGGTTGCAGCTGCCAATATTACAGGTGGCGGCACAATATCCCTGGATTTCTTCGCAAGTGTAAAAATCATTTGTACAAAATCCAGCCGCCGACCAAGTAGCACAATAAGTACTATTATCTACACATGTTGTAGAAACAACAACACTTGACGTGCAAGTTGTCTGTGGGTTACAGCTAGCTACGTTGCAGGAAAGCGAACAGTAATCCATCCAGTTTTCGCAAGTGTAATACGTGTTGCTACAAAATCCTGCAGCGACCCATGTAGAACAGCTAAAATGGGAAGCATCACCTCTTTATTAACGAATTAAAGCAGATAAACTCTCATCATCCGCCACAAACGACCCGCAGGGATGCATGGGGTGGGGTATTTGTTCATTTCTCGAGAAAATCAAATTGCATCCCCATGCATCTCTGCGTGATCGTTTTTTTTTGGCGAATTTTTACCATTTTTCTTCGGTTTTCGGGTTGCAGAAGTGCGCGCAATCGATTTTTCGCATTACCCCTAAATGGGTAATCTCCGGACGAGAATAAAATTTTTTTTTGTCAAGTTTAGTCAACGTTAAGTGGCGGGAACCAGGGGAACTTGTTCTAAATTTTTTGTCGATTTTTGATCCTGGGGTGATCCACTCTGATCTACAATAGCTTCAAAGTGTGCTATATAAAACCTACAGAGTACTATTATCTATACATTGGCCAGCAGCTTTTGTAAAAAACAGACAAAATATTATTGCCACTATAAAATATGTTCGCAAGCACATAGCTCAGACTTAAGTTAGTATCTTGTAATTTCGTACCCTGACCTCACTTTTATATCAATTTTTAACAACAGGTCTAACATCGGCACCAAAATTTTGTTTAAATTTAAATTTGAAAATAATTTTCACATGTATTGCATTATTCAAGCATGTAAATGGGCGATATTAATGTTCAATCAACTCTTTTACAATAGAACAAAAGCCAAGCACATAAATCAGCAGCAATTTTTTGCTGCTGATTTATGTTTAGCTACAATTGTTCTTTATCCAAAATTATTTTTTGTGTAGGACAAAAATTACTATTCACGTGACAAATTAAAATGATTTTTGAGCTGAATTCTATAGAATAGAACAGAATTCTATTCCCAATTTTTATTTTTTAACAGATTAAATTCAATGAAAAAATTAATTTTTATTGAGCCTCGAGCTTGTCAGGGTGCGCGCTATCAGTCATGCTGCGAGTTGTGCCGCAGTTTTACAACGCGGCACAACTGCTAACGTCGTGCCGCCTCCGAGTTGTGCCGCACAACTGCTAACGCCGCTGCTAGCGTCGTGCCGCGTGCGGCACAACTGATAGCACGTACCCTCATAAAAACGCGGCACAGCCAGGGTTCCCATTTCAAATTTCCAAAAGTAAGATTTCAAGTAAGAAAAAATAAGTTGGCATAAAACCAAAAAATTTCTTATCAACTTTTATAAAGCTTGATGCAAAAAAGAAGAACACTTAAAAAAACAAATTAAACATTTTTAGAATAGTTTCTACCAGATACGCCAGCAGCTAGTAGTGGTTTGTCATTAACAGCCCTGGGCGACTAAAAAGGATGGGACAAATCAGGGTCATGACGGGATCGATGCTTGATTGGATCTAGCTGGGCACGTCATTGGAAACTCACGGCTCACAAAATATGTAAAAAAGTTGCGAACAGTAATTATAGTGCAGGGTGGCCCAAAAACTGCGATTTTTGGGCAATTTTTTCAAACTTTTTAATTGTTACCAAAATAACCCTATAGGGGGTTTTCTATGCGAGAAACCGATTGCGCGCATTGCCGAACCTTAAAAATCGTTTCCCCCGACCCTGAATTACCCTATTCTGCACGATTTTTCAAATTTTCACAAACTTTTAACATACTCACAAGGAACCGGCAAGTAGAGTCCGTGGAATTTCGACCCGAAGCATATATAAAAAAATTTCTCCTCATTTTTTAAGATTTTTGGCAAAATCCGTACATGTCTCGGGTTGAAATTCCACGGACTCAACTTGCCGGTTCCTTGTCAATTTTTTAAATTGTAACCTGTTAAATTTTAATCTGGAATTTGTATATATCGATAAGTTGTTTGTATTATTTTAGAGTTTTTAAACTGGCAAAACATAACAGCTCTGTCCAAACGAAGATCGGTACTACTTCGGATTAGCTGTCCCAAGTGGCAGGGTACTGGAACTAAACAATTTTTTAATTTTTTTTTCAAAAAATATCTTATAGGGGTGTTTTTATGCGGGGAATCGATTGTGCGCATTCCCGAAGCACGAAAATGCTTCCTTCATCATGAACTAGAGAAATTTATGGAGTAATCCCTTAAATGCTTTGTCTCGTTTAAGGAGATTTCTCCATAAATTTCCCTCGTTCATAGTGAAGAAAGCATTTTCAAGCTTCGGGAATGCGCGCAATCGATTTCCCGCATTAAAATATCCCTATAGATTCTTTTTTGGAAAAAAATTTATAAAAATTTTTTCCCGGTTCCAGTACCCTGTCACTTGGTACAGCTAATCCAAAGTAGTACCCAAGGATCTATGGCCAGTTTGCGATTTCACATGCATTTTTTGAGCACATGAGAGTCTCGTGTGTCGTTTGTTTAAACATCGGATAATTATTCAATTCCAGATGTTTTATTTTAAATAACGAGCCTGAATTGAGACCAAAAGTCGGCTGCAATGAAGACCAATAATTAATTTGATCAAATGCATTTATTTATTACATTTTCGAAGTTTTTCAAAATGGCGCCAGCACACTTGCGGAGTACTACTTGCGGAATCGACATTAGCGGAGTAATACTTGCGGATACTACACTTGTGGACCAAATTTGAATTTTTTTAAAATATTTTAAAAATTTGAAAAAAATCTAAAAGAATCGAAAAAATTTGAAAAAATTGAAAAAAATCGAAAAAATATATATAAAAAATGAAAAAAATCGATAAAATTGAAAAAAAGTGAACCAAAAAACGCAAAAAAATTTTGGAACGATCCTTTGAGCGCCGAAGGCATTCGGTCTCCCCGGTTCTTGGGTTTATTTTAACTATGACTGCAGCTTTGATTGGTGTAATGAACCCAATTTTTGCCATTTTTTATGTATTACGAACCTTGAAAATACTTTTCTGACGCCAAAAAACCGGATTTTCTCTATTTTTTGTAGCTTTTTTAATCGGATGTCACTTTTGCTCCAAAAATAAAGTAAAAAGTGTAAAGCAAAATTGTTGAGCAGAAAATTTTCGTTTATAACACAGACTAATTTTTAAATTGGATAATTTTGATGTCATTTTGTTCGCTTTTTGAGTTATAAAAAAATTACAGAATCATTTTTTTTAATTAAAATCTGTAAAATTTAATGGTCCATGGCACTCTCCTATCGTTTTATGGTAAAATCGAACAAAATTTGCCAAAAATATTTTTTTTCGGATGGTTTTGGACTAGATTTGTACGAGACTGTGAGGCCTTCCCTCCACAACTTGTTATCCCTGGATTTTGGCGGAAATTTATCGCGAACAATTTTCTTGATGGTCTCGGGTTTGTCCTTGTGAGTACGAAGATGATTGCTGAAACCGAGCTTGGTTTTGAACGAACGAGTACGTCCTGGAAATTCGCACTTACCTGATTCAATAAAAAGCTCCATGGTTGCCAAAATAAAAGTTCGAATATAGATCAGAAACAACATTTGTATTTTTTTTAAACTTCTATGTCATCTAATAGTTTACCGATTGTCCATGGTGGATCTAGTGCACAATATAATACCGTTGGTGTCAAACAATATTATCAGTGGCGAATCCATGGTGCAGGGCATGCCCCCAAACTAAAGAAATGTAAAAATTTTTCCAATTTTTTTTTTGCCTCCTTATGTTTGTCCTTTTGCAAAAATTCTA
This sequence comes from Acrobeloides thornei, assembly GCA_034699885.1. Classification (NCBI taxonomy): domain Eukaryota; kingdom Metazoa; phylum Nematoda; class Chromadorea; order Rhabditida; family Cephalobidae; genus Acrobeloides; species Acrobeloides thornei. The sequence continues at coordinate 4,382 of JAQGCP010002163.1, read as the reverse complement.
ATGGTTATGTTGTTTTCAAAATTCCAAGAGGTATATTGTATTTAAGTTGGGGAAAAACATAAGGGGGGACCATTAAGAAAAATTTTTCATTTTTTGAATTTCGGGGGGTGCCGCCACCCCCTCGCACCCCCCTGTATACGCTACTGATCCTATTGGTTAAAAGACCAGTCCACTTTTAAAAATTTTCTATTCTAGAACCAATATGCATTGTGGTCTTTCATTTATTAAGTTAAATTTTCTTTGTAAGTTAAGAATATTTGATTACTATTTATCCTTAATATTTCCATGATAGGGGCATTGTTTTACTCATCACGCCGTCTATTAATTTTTATTTACAATATGTTACAAGATAATATTTTTATTATAATTTGTGTTGATTCAAATGAAATATTCTTTAACCTTTGGCTCTTCTTGTTGTAGTAGTAGGTGCTGTTGCTGGAGTCCCACCAGTAGCAGCAGTCGTAGCAGACCCACCAGAGCCTTTTGTCGTAGCACCTCCGGGAGCAGGAGTTCCACCAGTAGCAGCGGTCGTAGCAGATCCACCAGAACCTTTTGTCGTAGCTCCTCCTGGTGCTGGAGTGCCACCAGTAGCAGCAGTCGTAGCAGACCCACCAGAGCCTTTTGTCGTAGCTCCCCCGGGAGCAGGAGTTCCACCAGTAGCAGCGGTCGTAGCAGATCCACCAGAGCCTTTTGTTGTAGCACCTCCGGGAGCAGGAGTTGCACCAGTAGCAGCAGTTGTAGCAGATCCACCAGAGCCTTTTGTTGTAGCTCCTCCTGGTGCTGGAGTGCCACCAGTAGCAGCGGTCGTAGATCCACCAGAGCCTTTTGTCGTAGCTCCTCCGGGAGCAGGTGTCCCACCAGTAGCAGCAGTTGTAGCAGACCCGCCAGAGCCTTTTGTCGTAGCTCCCCCGGGAGCAGGAGTCCCACCAGTAGCAGCAGTCGTAGCAGATCCACCAGAACCTTTTGTCGTAGCACCTCCAGGAGTTCCACCAGAAGCAGCAGTTGTAGCAGACCCGCCAGAACCTTTTGTCGTAGCTCCCCCGGGAGCAGGAGTCCCACTAGTAGCAGCAGTTGTAGCAGATCCACCAGAGCCTTTTGTCGTAGCACCTCCGGGAGCAGGAGTCCCACCTGTAGCAGCAGTCGTAGCAGACCCACCAGAGCCTTTTGTCGTAGCTCCTTCTGGTGCTGGAGTGCCAGCTTGTGCAGTTGTTCCACCAGGTGCTAAAACCGTGGTTGTGGTAGTAACTGGCGCTAGAGTTGTAGCAGCACTCGGGCATACACCACAAAGGCCACATGTCATTGGACAATATGAACAAAGATATGTTTGATCATAATATGGATTCTGGCAAAATCCGGTTTGGGCCCATGACGCGCACCTAAATTTGCATATGTACTGTAATATTATATTATTTTACCTAGGGCTAAGATCCGAGCACCCAGTGTTTCCACTACAAGCAGAGTACGGTCCACACGCTTGAATGTTGCATGAAGCAGCACAGTAACTATTTTTATAAGCACAAGTATAAAAGTTATTTTGGCAAAATCCGTTTGCTACCCAATTGGTGCAGCTAAATAGTATAAATTTTATTGATACGATTGATCGAGATTTCAAAATGAATAAATTTGGGGAAAAAGGGTGAAAAAATAATGCCTTATATATTTTTTGAGTATATCCCTTCCAACACCATCATCCTATGATAGATTCAAATTTTCATAAGATATAAAGTGTACTATGTCAATCCTAAACTCTTTCTATTGCATCTTTTTGGCGATCTTTCTGATCGGGACGCGCATCAGTGATCATAACCAGGGCTGAACCGATACCGGTATTTTGATAGCGATATCAGTAGTATTTCGAATCCGTTAAGTTTTCGCTAACGGTAATGTTTTTCATCCTGTATCGGTAATTTTTTTCATCCGATTCAACCCGGATGAAAATTTTAACGGATTCGAAAAATTACCGATACTGCTACCGAAATACCGGTATCGGTTCAGCCCTGATCCATCAAAATTTTTGTAAACATTCTCTTTGTCCCAAATACTTCGAACGTTTTTTATATGTCCTCAGGGTATGCATCTTTAAGTTAAAACCCCGAAACCTCATAATATCACATACCCCATTGTTGAGACTTATAAATCCTACTATGTACTGGTGTCTTGACAAGCACCATTCGTTATAAGACTTGAACCTGGTGGTGATGGTGCACTTGCTACACAAGGTATTGGCGGATTACAGCTTAAAATATTGCAAGATGCTGCACAATAACTCTGTTGCATATCACAAGTATAATAAGGGTTCGTGCAAAATCCAGCGCTTACCCACGTAGTGCACCTAAATTTCCATTTTCACTTAAAAAATTTTTTATCCTTACATTGTATTGTTATCTATGCATAATCCCGGATTTGCAACTGTTCCTTGTGTTGTTCCGATAACTGCGCCTGTGCAAGTTGTTTGGGGGTTGCAGCTGCCAACATTACAAGTGGCGGCACAATATCCCTTGATGTCATCGCAAGTGTAAAAAGTATTTGTACAAAATCCAGCCGCATACCAAGTAGCACAATACGTACTATTATCTACACATGATGTTGTAACAACATCAGCAACCAATGAAGGACAGCTAAAATGAGAAGCATCACCTCTTTATTAAAGGGGGACCGAACATCGCGACAAGATCTCCGACAAAAAATTTTTTCAGAAATAATCCTATAGAGGTATTTTTATGCGAGGAATCGATTCCACGCATTCCCGAATCATGAAAACGCTTTCTTGACCCTGATTCAGGGAATGGGGTGGGTTTATTGAAGCGAAAATCAAACATTTTCTGATTTTTATGAGAAAACCGTCGATTCTACGGTTTTTCTAGGCGGAGAATCGATTGTGCGCACTCCCGAACCGTGAAAGCGCTTCCATGTTTCAGGGACTGTAAATGCTTCCTCCCTAGAAAATTTAAGAATCGACGGTTTTCTCATAAAAATTTGAAAATGTTTAATTTTCGCTTCAATACACCGATCCCTTTCCTGAATCAGGGTCAAGGAAGCGTTTTCATGCTTTGGAAATGCGCGGACTCGATTTCTCGCATAAAAATACCCATATAAGGGTCATTTCTGAAAAGTTATGAAAAAATTTTTTGTCGGAGATCTTGTCGCGGGTATCTTAAAAAGTCGGTTTTTATCGAAATTCGAAAAAAAAACTTTCGCGTTGAACGCAGTTCTACCCTGATTTTCAGGGTAAAAATTTTTGGCCCTAGGGTGACCCCCTCTGTTCCACAATAGCTCCAAAGTGTGCTATAAAAACCTACGAGGTACTATTATCTGCACATAGGCCAGCCGCTTCTGTAAAAAATAGACAAAATATTATATCCACTATAAAATATGTTCGCAAGCGCATAGCTCCGACTTAATTTGGTATCTTGTAATTTCATGCCCTGACTTCACTTTTATATAATTTTAAGAGATCTAACATCGAACGCCCAATAAATGTTTGTTTAAATCCAAATTGACTAATAATAATTAATTTTTGCATGTACTGCATTATTTGAACACGTAAATGTCATATTTCTAAAATGGGCCTAGGCTGTAGTCATATTGAAATTCGATCAACTCTTTGTACGATAATACAAAACTAAACATATAAATCAGCAACACTTTTTTGATGTTTGGCTAAACAAGTGTTTGGCTAGAATTCTACATTTCTCCAAAATAGAATTTTTGAAGAGCAAAAAGCGCCTTCACGTGACAAATTAAAACGATTTTTGAGCTGAAAAATTTCCAAATTCGATTTTATGACAGTTTGAATTCAATGAAAAAAAACTAATTTTTTGAGCCTCGAGCTTGTCATAAAAACGTGGCACAGCCAGGGTTTCCATTTCAAATTTTCAAAAGTAAGATTTCAACTTACAAAAGTAAGAAAAAGTACAGGGTGGGCCAAAAAATTGCAATTTTGCGAAAGATTGTTTTTATGGCGAAATTTTTGAAATTCCATCCCCATTGGAGGAAAACCCTACCTAAAAACGGCGATTTTTATGGTTTTAAGGCGCAAAACCCGATTCCAAATCCCGGAATCTCGTTAAATGAGTTTAGGTTTTCGATAAATTCTTCCCACATCTCCTTGGTTAATACTGATTCTTTTACAAGCTTCGTAAATCATCCGTATTTTCCAATCTCTAGCGCCGCGCAGCTCGTTTGCTATTCGAAAATCGAAGATTTTATGCCAACAATTCGATTTTTAGTCAAAAATTCGATTTGATGCCAAAAATTCGATTTTCGGTCAAAATTCATATTCTTTAGAATTTGAAGCCATTTTCAGGGCAGTATCACTTTTCGTACAATTGTTTTCGTACGGTACTTTTCGTACAATTATTTTTCGTACGGACTTTTCGTAC
>JAQGCP010002162.1:0-10859 GCA_034699885.1 Acrobeloides thornei | reverse complement strand
GACAATGTTAGGATCAACGGATTTCGAAAATTTTTATCAACACTTATTCGGCCATTGTTCAGCTACAATTTTAAAAAAACCGCACAGAAATTCGTTATAGGGGGTGCGAGAACGACTAAAAACATTGATGTTGCAGACCAAATTGATCGCTCTGTAGCTTCGTTTTCACACATCTTTTTTCCCAATCTAGGTGTATGGAGGCCATACACAAAGGAATGAGATGTGGTGAAAGCGTTGCTATGGTTATGCCTAGACTATGCGTATAATATGTATCCATGTTAAGTATTAATAAAACCCACACGTCACACTTTTATAGGGGTAATTTTATGCGGGGAATCCATTAAAAGCATTCCCAAGTCACAAAAACCTTTACCATTAAGCTCAACTTTGAATATGTTGAAAATCCGACATAGCTGTTTATCCTAAACCGGACCTAGGTATAGATATCTTTGCCTATTCCCACCCTAGGGATAGGTGTTTCAGAGTAAGCCGGCTCTAAGGATACTTTTTCATCCGGATATAGGTATACGTGTTTTAGCCCAAGCTAGTCATATGAATAGTTGTTGAAAAAGTTGTCATAATACTTTGGTCCCATCTCCCAGAGTACCTTGATTTTGTATAATTACCTTCGACTAAACAGCCCATTTTTGCCACAAAAATTGACATTCGTAAAAATAATTGAATATAGAACAACATGATACAAAAATATCCAGCAAATATCAAATTTATATTCATCACATTTATAATTCGACTTTTTCTGATGACATAGTGTACAAGTCCGACCACTGATAAAGCTAACATTAAGAATAAAAGTTCCGTATAGTGTAAGAAAAATACAACTCGTTTGGTTTTATCATCGATATTTCCTTTAAAAAATGAAAGTTATAGTCAACTCTCCATATAGTGACACCCTTGACTAGAGAAATTTCAATGACTGACTAGTGTAACTTTTTTCAAAATAATCTGCTGACTAGTTTGATTTTTTTTAAAGATCTAGATTTTAGCTTCATAAAAAACCACACTAGTCAGTAGTTTATCGTGAAAAAATTGACTCTAGTCAGTCATTGAAATTTCTCTAGTCAGGGATGTCACTATATAGAGAGTTGACTGTATTGTGTAAACCTTACTATTATAAGTCATCATAGAAAGTTCATAAGATGTTAACTGGAAGCTATAGTTTTGGCAGCTCATATTTCACCTTTAATAGCAGAGAAATTAGACTTGCATATAGCTGAAAATGGTCAGAAAATTATGATTTTTGTTGAAAAAATAGAAAATTTTGGATATTTTTAGTGAAAAATCACAATGAAGGACCATTAGGATTAAAAAATTTTCTTGATGCTTTGAAATGCCCTGAGTACGCCCTGTCACTCGAATAAACGGACTATAAGTGATTTTTTAATCTACTTCATAAATTTAACAACCACCGGTCCAAATAGGATAGGCCCAACCCGACCCAATGTTCTAGATTAATACACTGGCCCATTCAACGGACATTCTAGGCACGGTCCGAACCATACATGGGCAGACCCCATGTTTTTCACCTGGAGGGATGTGGCTCGGGGTTGGGGAGGGGGTTGTGGGAGGTGACTAACACGTAATTCCACAAAAAATATAACTCGCCCAGTTTGTATTGAAAAACATAGAGGTAAATTTTTTATCGTAAACAATATGATGTCTTTGGTCTAACCTTGGCACTAACTTCCACAAAAAAGTCATTTTGCATCTATCAAGATTTATTTTTTTGGAAAAAAAGAATAGATTTAAATTTATCAATCTTTTTTTTGATCACCAACTTTTTAGCCCCATCGGGAGGGGATCAAATGAGGGTTGTGAGTTTTTTTGAAAATTCCACCTGGGTTGCTGCCCATGTATGGTCCGAACTTCGGTAAAACAGCCCATCAGTGCACAGGCTCGTTTGACCAGAAAGCGCGAGCTGGGACAGGCCCAAGCACGGCAAGCTTCAATCTCTGTTAACAAAAAAACGAATATAAAAAATATTTCTGACAAAATAAAGCTAACCGAACATTTCTTCTATTGATTCTTTGAACTACGTTTTAGTCAAAGTAAATTTAGGTTTCAAGTTTTCAGCTTGTTTATTAATCTTTTATTCAAATTTCTTCTTTTATATCCATCTAGCCAGTAATATATCTACCATCGGAGACGTGCGATAACAAGAAATACGCGCAGGTGAATGTTTCGTTTGCACAAGTAATTGAATAAATTAGATTAGAAAAATGAGGCTTAACTAGTGCAACAGAAAAATCGATCTTCTGGAAATAAGCCTATCATGTAGAACTGCGTTCACTGATCATTTTTTATTTTTACACCATAGGGCGTAGACCTCATTTTCATGGAGAAAACTTGATAAAAAGTGAGGTGACTGGGAACAATTAAAATTCGATAAACCATAACAAAATTGAAGACAGTTGGATCATATGTCCTCTGTGGCGCAGTGGCAAAGCTATGGGTTTTTTACTCAAATTATTAGGAGCAAGTGTCTCCTGGTTGTCGCCACTTAACGTTAAGGTTGGGTCTTCTGAAAAGTGAAAAAAGTAATAGTGCCAGAACTTTACATGGTAGTTTTATATAACATCATTAATAAAGCAGTCGATAAAAGTTTTGTTAACATGTAAAGTTCAACTGGTGTGGTTCCCTTGTGAGCATTTTAGCTTAAAATTTTCCAAAAAAAATTTTTGTTGAAGAAACGTAAGAGGGACCCTTATGATTTTTGTCAAAATTTGGACAACAAATTTTAAAAAACATAATGGGGGACGTTCGGTAAAATTGCCTCAAATGAAATTCTCACTACGTGCCTAGTATAAGCATTTTAAAATTATTACAAAAATCTTTATTAAGCAATTAGTACAAAGAAAAAAAAATCGAGTTTTGCATCAATTTATCATCCAATTATTTTTTGTTGTAAAAATGGCTGAATTTCGAAAGCCTTGAGTATTTTCAAATTTTCAGCGTGACAGGTTATCAAAGTTGACATCGGTTTGAAGTTTCATTCGGCTTTTACAATTGCGACGTAAAAATAGGTGTGTGTATTGAAGCGAAAATCGAAAAACTTTAAAATTTCTCCCTCAAAATCATATTTCTGGGGGTAATTTCATGTGGGGAATCAGTTGAACACATTATCGAATCTTGAAAATGCTTCGTTGACCCTGATTCAGAGAAATCAGAGTGTGTATTGAAGCGAAAATCCAACATGTACTAATTTCCCTGAATCAGGGTCAGGGAAGCGTTTTCAAGCTTCGGAAATGAGCGCAATCGATTCCTCGCATAAAATGACCCCTAGACACCGGTTTTTCGGCTAAAATTTGAATAATTTACATTTTTGTTTCAATACATACATCTCTTCCCTGAATCAGGATCAGGAAAGCGTTTTCATGCATTGGGAATGCGCGCAATCGTTTCTCCGCATAAAATTACCCCTAGGCAAAATTTTTTATCCGTTTTTAGACAAAGCAAAAAGAATTTACTCCGCGGGCCCAAAACCCGCGTTGCTTAACTTGCCGGATGAAATTGCTCATAACTGGATGTTTTGCATAATATCTCTTTTTTGGGACTACGATGTCATTAGTTCAAGGTGCATTAAAAGTTCCCGATCAATTTGAAATTTGATAATTATACAAATATATAAAAGCCAAATGAAACGTAATTATATTAGGAAATATTTTTGCTTTTTTCAATTACTATCATCCAGTTATTTTTTGTTGTAAAAATAGGAATTTCGAAAGCCTTGCGTATTTCCGAATTTTCAGCGTGATAGATTATCAAAGTTGACATCGGTGTGAAGTTTCATTGGCTTTTACAATTGCGACATAATAATAAATGCGATAGATACAAATAAACTGAGAAAAGAGGTGACAGAATGAAATGAGGAACAGAGTTTCTCGTGCTAATATACAAAACAATTCAAAACATAAAAGATTATTCTAAATTGATCTTGTTGTGGCGCATTCTTTATCTGGGGGGGGGCGAAAATGTTTTTCCGATTTTGTAATTGTTGAAAAAGTACAGTCAAATCTCGATATAGTGACAAATCGATTTAACGACACCCCCGGGGCCTATTGCACAAAAGTAAAAGTGCAAAGTAAAAAGTGCACTCAAAATTGCAAAGTTCACACTTTGCATTTTTGACTTTTACTTTGCAATTTTGATTTTCAAAATTGAAGCATCAAGCTCGACTCCAGTTTTTTCTCGAACTTTGCACCTTTACTTTATACTATAAAATTTTTGTGTTAAATTTTGTATGAAAATTTTCATTTCTTGTTTTTTAAATTTATGTGCAATTTATATCCGTATTTATAGTTTAAAAAATGCCGAAAACGCCAAAATCGCGTAAAAGTTCTTCATTGGAGAAGAAATTGCGAATTATTAGAGAATCAGAAACTAGCAACAACAGTGCTTTGGCCAAGAATTGAGGAATCCCTAGAACGACCATTATTGGAATTTTAAAAGAGAAAATAATCCAAGCATGGAGTGATGCCAAGCGAGTTCATTTAAAAAAGGCGACAAATCAAGACCTCGAAGACAAACTATTGAATTGGATTAGGCAATTGAGAAGTCGAAATGTCCCAGTTTCCAGTGAATTAATACAGGTAGGTATTTACAGGCGGTCCCAAAGCTCCCGTACACTTTTTATTTCGATATAATTGGGCTAATTTTACATGAATAATAAATTGTCCGATATTTCAGATAAACATTCAACATATTATATTGAAATAGAAAGTGTACGGGAACTATGGGACCACCCTGTGTAGTTTATCACATGTGTTTCAAGGCTCTAGGACGTTTGCCAACGAACAAAGCGTTCGTTGGCAAAAGTCCGTTTTTCGTTGGCACAAATTCCGTTGGCAAACGTCCTAGAGCCAGACTTTCGATTTTTCAGGAATTTCCTGATTTCTGGATCAAAAAACTGAAAAATGAAAATTTTTATCAGGAAAAATTTTTTGATTATATTTTCAAGAAAACCTTTTTTCAAAAATTTTATTAAAAATTAACTAAATTTTTCAAATAGATTTTAAAAAAATTACCGATCCAGTGATTGCTCATGAACTATTGAACAGGGCTTTTCAGCAAAAATTGTAATTTTCTGAGCATTTTCAGCTTAAAACAAACATCTTCCAAAAAATTTTTTTGCCTGCAGCGCTGGATTTTTTTAATACAAAGAATTTAACAAAAAAATTTTGCTCTTGATTTCCACCAAAAATGAATAAAATTTATTATTTTTTTACCAAAATGACTAATTTTTTCAACAAAAACAGTAATTTTTTGAACATTTTCAGCTTAAAAATAAACATTTTTTTAAAAATTTTTTGCCTGCGGAGTTGGTTTTTTCTTTTGTGTAAGGGTTTTCAACAAAAATGTCAATAATTTTCCATTTTTTCAACAAAAATTGTAATTTTCTGAGCATTTTCAGCTTAAAAACAAGTATTTTTTCAAAAAATTTTCGCTTGCGGCGCTGTTTTTTTTTCTTTTATAAGGGTTTTTAACAAAAATAAATTTTTGTAAAAAAAATGGAAAAAAATTGACTTGGTCCACGCTTATGTTTTGTTCAATTTTTTTAAAAATTGCTGAAAAAAAATGATTTCGGGGTTTGACCCAAAATTTATCCTCCCCCTAAAAACATCCTGGATACGGCACTTGAACAAAACAGACAAATTTTAAAATCGGTTCGATCTAAATTAACTTTCATTGGTTGTATTTGTTTTGGTTTATTATCTGTGATTGTTAAGTACCTGTTGATTTTTTGATTATTATACCGGAATAAAAATTTTGTGTTGAATGTAATAGTTTTGTTGAAATAAATGTTTTGAGAAAAATGATGTACTTGAGGGTTCGCGCTAAACAACGCTAACCATCGGAAATTTCCGACAGTTAGCGTTGTTTAGCGCAAACCAGTGGCGTATTTAGGGAAAACCCGGGGTGGTTCCCTTCCCCCATTCCTGGAAAAATGAAAAATTTTTCCTAATGGTCCCCTTATGTTTTGCCCTAAAGTTTTTCAAAAATAACGGTCTCCCATAACGATTTTTCACCAAAAATGACTAAAATTTCCTATTGTTTCACCAAAAAGGTCCAAAATTTTCCATTTTTTCTACAAAAATTGTAATTTTCTGAGCATTTTCAGCTTAAAAACAAGCGTTTATCAAAAATTTTTCACTTCAGACAATTTTTACTTCAGTTATAATGTATTTCTTTTAAAAATTTGATTTAACGACCCCCTCCTAGGGGTGTACTATATCGAGGGTTTTACTGTGTAAAAAAGTGAGTTTTTAGTACAAAAATATTTATCTTTATAAAATCACACAATTAAGAGATATATATTACATGAATAAGACATAATTAAGAGAAATATATTAGTGACTAGGCTCGACTGATCTTCGGCCAGCGGGGATCCTCCCAGTCATACGGACGCTCGAAAAGTCGGCGTGAAGCAAGCACTTGACGAAGTAGAAAGAAGACTCGGTCGTAGTCTGGCCGGTCGTAGTAACCCAACGATTCGATGTAGCTCATAATCTCCTTGTATTCTTCCGGGCAGCCTTTAAATAACTTTGCACGACGTGTAGGGTTTTTTCTGACACTCTGCTTCCATTCGCCTGTCTAAAAGCACCAGTAAAATCGATAACAGAAGACCAACCTGATGTATGTCGTGATTACGCCACGGTAATCTTCCAGTCGTCAACTCTATTAGCATGTATAGCCAGCTCTCGCAGTCGTCCTTGCGGCTTTGTTCGCGCTCCATGTGGCAGGCAATCGATGCGTAGCGGACCGTGCCTCGAAATCCAGCTTTCTTCCTCGGGTGTCGAATTGTGAAGGGCGGGTGGTCTTCCTTGACGTACTTGCGCGCCAATCCTAAGTCGAGCATGTAGATCTTCTGAAGTTCGCCGATTTCTGGCCGACCTAAAAATAACCAATTTTACGAGAACATGACGATTTGAAAATAAACAGAACATCTCATACAGGTTGATAAAATGAAATACCTGTGGCAATATTCTCAGGCTTGATGTCGCGATGCAAGTAGCCGATGCTGTGCAAGTCTTGGAGCGCCTCCAAGCTCTGGATTCCGACACCGACGGCAGTGTTGATACCGAAGAGTTGCCCGGGACTCATCTAAAATAGGCAAAATTAGTCATGGATAAAAAGGCAGAAGAGCTCACCTTTCGCAGTCTGTGAATAGACTTTCCGGCGAGCGTCATGACGATATAGCTGAAGGTGTGCCTATGATGAATCACCCGGCCTGTTCCATTGATACGACAAAAGTGGCGTAGTAGTCCGCACTGCTTCAAAGTGCGCAGCAAACTTGCTTCCAAGCGCAAGTTTGCGTTCGTTTCTTCTAACTTGATGGCGTATTTCTCACTCCCGTTCGATGAAGTTGCTTCGTAAACTACACCGAATCCACCGGATCCAAGGATTCGGTCCACGCGTAAGTTGTCGATATGGGTTCCAGGCGGTAGTTTTTCCATTCTTGTTCTCGCTTGATTCGATGTCGCTTAACTTTGATGTCGCTTAACGTTGATGTCGCTTAACTTTGATGTCGCTTAATGTTGATGTCGCTTAAAGGTTCTCAATTTTTCATCGCCTTTATATAGTCGAGTTTCTGATCTCAAAAAGTGGTCGAATTATGCGAATTTTAAGACAACTATAAAAGGCCGTTTAAAAGTTGAACCAGGCACTTGCGATTCCAAGCAAGTTAGGAAATTTCTAGAACAAGAACAGAGAACTTTTCCCATCTAGAAGATTCCAAGAAATGAACAAGTCATAGACTCACTGATAGACAGTATTTGGGTGTTGTGAAGGGATGTACTATCAAATAAAAATTTATAAACTGGAACCGAGCACCCGGAGTGAGAGAAGAAGGGAATCTCCGAGATACACTCTCTAGAGTGATTCTAATCAGAACGATGAAATGCCGCATCGTTTTAGACAAATCTATAAGAAATGTATTAACAGTAGAGGCCAAAAAATAACACAAACTTAAAACTAATTATATAGGTCTCCAGAAATCTGTTTCAGAAATCGACAAAAAAATTTTAGTATTAGACAAGCATGTATGCTGAATACTGTCCAATCAGTCTTTTTGAGCATAATTCTTGTTTTCGTGTCAATATCGAGACTTTTTTTAAAGATGGATATTGACACGAAAACATAAATTACGCTCAAAAGATTTATTGGATCGTGTTCAGCATTGTCTAATACTGAAAAAAATTAGGTCGAAAACGGATTTCTAGAGACCTATATAATTAGTTTTGTTTGTGTAATGTTTTGCTGCTACTGTATCACGGTGGAGGAAAGTATTGAAACAAATGGCGAGGGAACAAATAATAAACCGGGAAATTTTTTTCGAAATTGACTTCACTTTTACAATGAAATCGTATATGAACTTTCATTTGGCGCTGTTTTTAAAAAAATTTCCCCGGTTGGAGTGTTCGTCGCACTGGACCTTTAAACACACTTTCGTTTTTTTTCTTTCATTACAAGACAGTTTGTTAATTCAATAAAAAGTTCCGTGGTAGCCAAAACAAAATCTTGCCTTTTCAACATTTCTCCGAACTATTTGTAGGTTTGAACCGAGTGATAAAAATTCTATGATATACATTCTCCTTTTATGTTGGACTCCGAATTTCTAGCAATACAATCAAGAAATCCTATGCCACAACAAAAACGGAACAGGAAATGAAAGAAGCCCATTGCGGAAAGTAAGATTGTGTTTGGTTAGAACAAGTAATTTTTCATCGTTTGAAAATAAATCAACTTTTTAGACCAGCTAGTGGAACAAATATGGAACCATTGTTAGTGGAACAAAGATGGATTAGGGAAGCTTTTTTTCGTTTTGAAAATGTCAAATTTGGATTTCCTGCATGTTTTTACCCTATGAGATCATTTCTAGGAAAGAAAATTTTGAAAATTTTTTCACGTGAGTGGCCCCTCCCCCTATTGTGTAGTAGTAGCTCCCTTGTTTTTAGTGATACAACCTTGCCAACTACAAGTTCTGAAGTGACTGTATACAAAAACGAAGATAGCGATTTTTTGCAAATCACTTGTGGCTCATCAAATTTTCTTGTCCCTATTCAATCTGCATTTGTTATAAGTGATGTTAGCATTACAAGAGAGTTTGTAAATTGTAAGTTTTTCAGTGAAATTTAGTCACTGCTTCAATATACAGGCCTTCCCTGGATCAGGGAAGCGTTTGTTCGTTTTTTTTTAAATTTCACTACTGGTTCACCTCTTTCCTGTTTCAGAGAAGAGGTGGGTGAAGCGAAATTGAAATATAATTCGAAATTTCGACGGGAAAATCGGCTGTCTAGAGGGTTTTCTATGCGGGGAACCGATTGCGCACATCTTTGAAGCATAAAAAAATTTCCTTGGTACTGATTTAAACGATTAACGTTATGAAAACTTTTTACGGGGTATACCCCTCATAGGGGTATTTCCAGTGGTTTTATCAGTGCCAAAGAAATTTTTTTATGCTTCGAAAATGTGTGCAGTCGATTCCCCGCATAGAAAACCCCTTAGATAACCAATTTTCCGTCGGTCCACTTTTTTAGATGGAATGAAATTCGACCTTATTATTATGGATCCACCATGGTCGAATAAATCTGTGAAAAGGAAGAAAATGCATGATGTATAAAAAACCGGAATTTAGACGATTTTTCATGTTTTTTGACCCGAAAAGTTTTTTTTCTTAAATGACCCTATTAGGGCTAATTTTATGCGAGAAAATGATTGCGCGCATTTCCGAATCTTGAAAATGCTTCTTTGACCCTGATTCAGGGAAATAAGAATGTGTATTGAAGCGAAAATCGAACATGTACTAATTTTTCTGAATCAGGGATTTTCAAGCTTTGGAAACGCGCGCAATCGATTCTCCGAATAAAATTACCTCCCATAAAGATGATTTTCAGGCAGGAAACCCAAAATTTTTTGATTTTTGGTTCAATCAAAACACTCATTTCCCTGAATCAGGGAAGCGTTTTCAAGCGACAATCGATTCCTCGCACAAAATTAGCTCTAATAGGGTCATTTTTGAAAAAATTTCTGGGTCGAAAAAACACGAAAAATTGCCCAAATTATGACATTTTATATACCCTGTACTATCGCATATTTAAACCTTTTAATTATGGTTGGTTTGATGTGGATGATCTGAAGGCATTGCCGATTTCTGAAATTCTTTCTGAAGATGGTTTATTGATCATTTGGCTGACAAATAACAAAGTTGTGCACGAAAATTTAACCAGAATTTTGGAACATTGAGATTTAAAGGAGATTACAAAATGGCACTGGTTAAAGGTACTTATGGGTATAGTTCGTTTCAGCCCCAACTATGAAAAAGCTGGACCCAAAATTCAAAGTCCTAAGTTAGCATCCCGTTCGATCTGGCAAGTTAAGCAACGTCGGGCCCGCAGGTTTGATCCCACTAGGGCGAAAATTTCGATATACAAAAAAACTTTCCTGAAAAAATGGAGCAAAAATTTTTTTGCTCTAAGAAAATTTTTTTGTAGATCAAAATTTTTGCCCTAGTGGGATTGAACCTGGGGGTCCAACGTTGCTTAATTTGTCAGATCGGACAGAATGCCGACTTCGGATTTTAAATTTTGGGTCTAGTTTTTTTATAGTTAGAACTGAAATGGACTATACAGATGGAGGTACCCTCTAGAGATAGCATCATCTGTATAGGGTTCCCTTGAGGTCAAAATTGAAAAATAATGATAGACAAAAGTTTTTCATGTAATTTGTAGTGTTCCAAATGCGTCGCAGAAAACCTCCGATTGGCCTAATCCTCCAGCAATTGGATACTTTCCAATGGGAAAATTGTTTAGAATTATATGCAAGATATCTACTTCCCAAAACTA
>JAQGCP010002161.1:0-10863 GCA_034699885.1 Acrobeloides thornei | reverse complement strand
GGATTTTTTCAAAAATTACAAAAAAGGTGGCAAAATTTTCGAAAAGGTGGCAAGGTGGCATCAGATTAAAAAAGGTGGCATTTGCCACCAATTGGTGGCATTTATGCAACCCTATCTAAAAGTCAAACTTTTTTATCTCTTAAATTCGAAGATAATATTTTTGATTTTTGACTCTTACCACCCCTTTTCGGTTTTTCGATCGCCATGATGGGTGTATTAGCTTAACACCAAACAACAAATGGTGTACCTATAGCTGTTACACAATATTTGTTGTTTAAATGATTTTAGCAAGATTCATCAATGTTTTATGCATTTTCTTGAAAATAAGAAGAATATCAAAATAAGAAGAATATGATTAATTGAATTAAAGGGGGGAGACATCTGGGGGTCATTCTCCAAAAAGTTTTCCCTCGATTTTTACCTATATAGGGGTAAAATCATGCGAAAAATCAATTGCGCGCATTCACGAATCGTAAAAATGCTTCCTTGACCCTGATTCAGGGAAAATATCGATTTTTGGGGCTTTTGGGAAAAATCGGGGGTCCCAATTCAATTTTATTTTGCTCGAATAGGCTTTAAATCGACTTAAAAAACTAGGTCAGAAAAACACCTTCTGATCATTTTTGGAGTAAGTTTTGAAAATCGATTTTCGACCTCTCGGATGGCCTGGCGGGTCCATTGGGGGTCGAAAATCGAAAAGAATTTTTTTCGGAGAATGACCCCCAAATGGCTCTTACTTTAAATAAATCTTTAAACAATTTTAAGCTCGATATCAATTTATTTTATCTCTCGAGACAATCCGCTAGCCTTTGTGATAGTAATTTGCTTTACTGGAACACTCATATTAGAAGCAAATCTTGAAAAAGTAATTTTCCTAAGACGCTTGTTCACTATTAAAAGAATCCAAACGGGCGATAAGCACATAAAGTCGATCACAAATCTACTCATTTCGAATACAATAGCATTTCGATCTGGGTTTGGTACAAATTTATTAATAAAAAATAGAAGCTAAAAATTTTTTACTTTAGATTCCTTTAGGTATCAGTCGCTCGAAAAATATTTTCAGTCGAAGTGAATTCTAAGAGTACTCATGCTCCTCTTCAGGAATATGCCCAACATTATGGTATGAAACTTTATAATTTTAGAGATAGACATTTTGGGAGCTCAACGAGCCGAACCTTAAGGTCAAAGGTGTCCTTGTTCAAACCACCACAATTTTTCATGGCAATTGATTTGAGGAAACCCGTCATTTTGATCACCTAATCATGAGTAGTACTTTTTTCTATCATATTACAAAAATGGAGTTCTTTTTGTAAGTTTTATTACAGCTGTTAAAATAAAAGTTGCGTAATTCTTGATGATGAACAACTTTTGTCTTGACCAATTTGTATAAAAACCTATGAAAAACGTGAAATTGACCAATTTTCAAAAAATTTCGAAAAAATGGAATATTTTTTGGGGTATATGCTGACAGAAATAATTCTGTAAAAAATCAAAAACGATGTTTTATGAAAAATTGAAGGGCACAAGGAGATAGCTGGGAAAGAGCTCTACAAAATGCAAAATGTCTCGGAGCCTGAAACTTCTCCTAGAGCAAGTAGGACTAAAAACAAAACAAATAAGACAGTTTTTTAGTTGAAATTTCGCCAAAACTTTATGACTAGGGTTTATCGGCAAAGGAAATCTTTGGGACCAAGGTTAAAAAGCGAAAATGTGCACAACCTGTAGAATTTAATGGTCTTTTCCTCTTTAGCCATATTCGCATTTTCTTCCCAACACGACTGAAAAAAATGTGCAAAAAATGGGGAAAACAGGTTTACACAAAAATCAAAATTACTACTTTATTTGAGTTATATGATGTATTAAAAAATAAAGTCGAATAATCAATTGGATAATAATTTAATAGACTTGAATGTTAAATAATAACGTGACCGAGTAGCTTCCAAAACCCATTTCAGTTTCGGGTGATGCAATCGATGTTTTTCAGGAACCAGATTGACGAGAACAAATTTGAATGTATACACAATTGTATAGAAATTTTCAATGGAGTTGGTTTTAATACTCTTGAAAAACATCTCAGGCTCGGTAGTGTTACAAAACGTCTAAAATGAACAATCAAATTAGGCCTTGGGTGACAGGGTAGTCCCGAGGACAAGGTAGTCTCTGTAGCCCTCGGCGAGAGCCGTTGTACTCATGTCTGCGTCAGCTGTTTAAGCTGCCGCTAGGTTCTCGGAGAGAGCCTCTTTATGCAATTGTTAGTCTTTAGTGTGTGTGCTCAATAAATAGTTTATTAGTCATTTCTCTCTTACAATTAAGGCTCACAGTACATACGGTAATTCCTAAGGTAATCGTTCCCCTACATTCCAAAATGGACAAGGTAGCGTGTCATAACGCGTGTCATGACTCACGTTATGATGCGTGTCATGACACGCATCATCACCCTGGGACTACCTTGTCACCGGGACACCTCGTCTCAAACGAAATTAGTATCCAAATGACCAACCTCAACAATTGAAAAAATGACGTCTCTATCGACTTTATACCGTGAAATGTCTAGTTCATTGAGCTTCGGATGTTTCATAAATATGCCAGAAATGAATTCTTTGAAAGTAGAGATAGGAAAAGTTTTTGGTAAGCGATATGAGTCATCATGAATATTCAATTTAGTTTTTTTCCCAATATCAAAATACTCCCATGATTTTCTATCACACAGAAAATCATTCGAATCAGAGCTAACAATCATTGTTAGCTCTTCTGGATCAATGTATTCTATAAAAAATTGATATGATTTTCTCATATATTTGCCTACTTTCGAGCAATTCATGAATGCGTTTCAAAATCATATTGTCTCGTATTATTTCTTCTTTAAATGACAACTTTACGCATTTAACTATAACTCGAGCACCAGCTAATTTAAAAATCTTCTCCCATATTTGTTCTAGAAAACTCATCATGTCTTGTATAGCATATTCTACCACTTCGTCTATAATGATATTCTTGTAAACTCGAAATGCTGGAAGCTCCTGCTGATTTGGATCATCCCATATGCGAATAGTTTTGCCGGTTGTTTTCGATTTAAGATCCACCCAGAAAGGAAAGACAAAACCTCCTTGAATAAAATAGCTCATATTATAGATCAAACTAACAACTCGTCGTGGCAATCGCTTGGATTTTTCAATAATATTCCTCCACTTTGGGCAAACAATTTCACAGTGATCCAAATCATCCCGTGATAAATAAGTAAAAATCTTTTCCCAAATATCATCGGGCACCATTCTATAATTTGAAGTGTTAGATGTAAATGTGGCTCAAAAAACCGATAGAGTTGGTGTATTGAAGCGAAAACCCCCAAATGAGGGCTAGTATACAGTTTCGGTGTCTAACAAGGGAAGGTACCCAGCTTTTTCGATAATTTTTTCTACATCTGTTAGGGGGTGAAAAAACACAAGTTATGACTTATTAACTTTGACCTCAAACCTTTGCCTTCATGAATAAAAACGCTTTACAAAAATGACACCATTTTTCTGAGGAAAAATCGTACTTCCAGGGGCCTAAATTCGATTTTGTTTTGCTCACCTCGACTTTAAATCGACTTAAAAAACTGTTTCTAGGTTATAAAAATTCGATTTTCGACCCCCAGAGACCAGGCCATTGGGGGGGGGGGTCGAAAATCGTTTTTATCCATGAAAGCAAAGGTTTGAGGTCAAAGTTAATATGTCATAACTTGTGTCTTTTCACTCCCTAACAGATGTAGAAAAAATTATTGAAACAAATGGCTACGCCATAAATGCAATAAAATAAAACTTATTTAACGGTTCTTATATAAAAAATAATATATAAATAATGTTACAGTCATGGAGCAAATTTTTCGTTTTTTTGCAGAGTAGTTCAATACTCGATTTTTACAACGTCACGGGATTGCTCCTCTCCAATTTATTAAATGTATTATGAATGAAATGAAAGAAATGATTTATTAATCTTACTCACCACTCTTGTTTGATTGATGTGTTTTGCCTAGGTGAAAATTCTTTTAAAGACAAGCCAAATGTTTGCCTTGAGTTATTAACCCGTTAATACGCACTGTCCCATATTTGGGACAAATTGTTCAAAAGGCCTGACAAAATGCAAAAATTTTTTTATACAAATAAAGATGGCCAAAAAGTTACGAAAATCGTAAACTTTGAAAAATTTTAAGAAAAAGCATTTATTTTTACAGGGTGTTTCATAAAAAACCGTACTTTTCAAAAATACGAATGTGCAAAATTTTTTTGATTCAAGCGGGATTCGAAAAGGGACTTTTAATTCACATAAGCCGCCGCTTTGTCACTGCACCACCGAGTCTGATTTTGAACATACATTTTTTCAAACCAAGTGCTAGTTAAGAAATGTTGAAAAAAATCTATATTTTCCATGAATCAGGGTCAGGGAGGCATTTTCCATTTTCGGCGATGCGCGCAATCGATTTCTTGCATGATTTTACCCCTAAAAATTCAAAGATTTTATCATACAACCGTATTTTTGAAAAGTACGGTTTTTTTGAAACACCCTGTATAGTTTTTTTTGTTTTTCTAAAGGAAAGAAATTAATTCTGAACTTTTTTCTTCGTAAAAAATTTTACGAAAATTTCGATTTATAAAATTTTTTTACGATCGTAAACTTTTTTTACGAAAAATTGAAAAAAATAATTTGCCATAATTTATATATATTCGGGAAATTCATGACAAATGGAGCATTTTTTGTTTTTACAGTAAATTCTGAATCGTTACCGTTGAGATAATCGCATTTGAAGTTGGCGATTTTTGGAATTGGTTTTGAATTTCCCAATCCCTGATTTTCAATTTTTCAGAGATTGGTGGGAAATTCAAATTCAAAACCAATGATCCCCGAAGGCTCCAGAAATGGTTTTGTACATTTTTTCCAGATTTTTTATAGGCGAGGAATCCGAATTTGAAGTCGTTTTTAAAATTTGCGTTAACCCTGATGATATATAGCCATTATGTGCCTTTTTAAAAATGTGTATTTTAACACATAGTATAAATATTTTTCTTGGATTTGGATTAGAATAGCTTATATATAAATTCTCAACCATTCTTACAAATGTATTTTTTTAAAATCAACTTATGATATCTAGTCTGGAATGTTCAAAAATCCTGGTTTATAGGTCAATAAGGTAAGGGGAGAGGCAGTTGATGAGGTGGTCCCCCTCAATTTTGGGCCCATGAATGCGTGGGTCAAGAGGAGACTCCCCCCCCTGCCGATCTATGACCTGGTTCAGAATTTGGTAGATTTTGCGGACCGGTTAAGTTAGGTCCGGTCTTGAACGGGTCGGTTCAGGATCCGGACCGAGCAGAACCGGATATAAAAAAGCGACTTTTTGGCTGAAAATGGCTAAAAATGACATTTTTGGCCAAAAATAGCCATTTTTGACAATTTTTGGTGTTTCATAGACTAGACTAGACGAGACATAAGATTTTTGCCATTGTGTTTAACTCAAAAGACGTAATAGCGGGTAATTCCATCCTTATCAAGACGTTTAGACGTTTTTCTTTGATGTCAAACAAAAAAATTATCACACCTTTTTTAGCTCTCCTCCATAAAAATACGCAAAAAAGGCACCTAATGTGTGAATTCTTTTGGGATTAATTTCTCGTGACTTTGGTTTAGATAAAAATATAAAAGGCAAATCAACATGTTTTTTATTTCAGAGTATAACCATTATTGCTGACAAATCAATAAATATTTGCTATCAAAATGATTGGGAACGTAAATATACCACAAGAATGTCCGCTAGAATTTTTCGCCGTACCAGAAAGACATCTTGGACTTCCAGAAGGTATTGATGACAATATGAACGAACCGTCTTCAGACCACGGTTCAACTGAGGAATCCAATTCGATTCCAAGCAAAAGAACATCGCCTTCGAATCTGTTTAATAGACGCCGGGCTAGCCAAATTGCATATCTTCAAGATGGCCGTAAAGTTTTAAATGGAGAATTAGTTGAGGTAAATTAACATTATTTTTTATGAAATGATAGACATGCTTCAACAAAAAATACAGACTTCCAGCGTCTATTGTTGTACTTGGTTAGTGACAAGTTACAAAAATAAAGGGAAAAACCGACAAGTTGGCATATGTAAAGTGACAAATTCACTAAAAAACCGACATGTTTGTCACTTGTCACTAATCAAGTACAACAATAGACCTCAGGGCATCGACAAACTATGATCAAACAAAAAACTCTCTTTTTAGATTACCCCGCCATCAAAGCATTGGCAACAGCTCATTATCAGAACTTTGGTCCACAAAATTGAAGATGAAATCCAAGACCCAGTTGGCCAATTCTCAACAATCCAATCAACATTTTCATCTCTCACTGCAGAACGTAAGCTTATTTTAGTAATCACACTCATATTTATAATTATTTTTGTAGAAAGACCTCGTTCAAATTCAACATTCTCATTGGTTTCACAAGATTTAGTTGTGAGTCGGTGTGAAAACTGCAGCCCGAATCAGAAGATAGCAGAAACATGCCGTTGGTTATCTAGAGTAGCATTAGACGTTGGAGCTAATTCACCAACCAAATCATTATCCTGTAGCAATAACGAAGCAAGAAAACATCTAAAATCCGAAGGCAAGGCAGCAAAGTCAAATTTGTTGACAGTCAATTGAAGAATCACTTTGGATTAATACAAGACTCGAAAACTTTAGTGATTTCTATCTCATAAAATGATCATCATTTTGCTTTTATTTATTTGTTGTTTCTTACTATTTTTTTGGCAAAAAATTGCTCGAAAAATCGCAAAAGTACGGTTTTTTAACCACCCTTTAATAAATTTCGAATTTCAGGAATCATAAGCAAAAAATTGTTTTAAATTTTTCTTATGATCCCCGAAGGCTCCAATGGTTTTGTACATTTTCTCCAGCTTTTTATAGGCGAGGAATCTGAATTTGAAGTCGTTTTTAAAATTTGCGTTAACCCTGAAAATATATAGCCATTATGTGCCTTTTTTAAAATGTGTATTTTAACACATAGTATAAATATTTTTGTTGAATTTGGATGAGAATAGCTTATATATATATTTTGCAACCATTCTTACAAATGTATTTAAAAAAATTTCGCCCACAGGTTGATGGCCTACGGCCCGCAAGCTGTGGGCGAAATGAATCTTGCCCGCAAATTTTGCGAGTGCAATTCTTTTTGGCCTGCGGGCGACCCCTCCCCCCCCCCAAAATTCAGGGGGAGGGGGTTTGTACACGTGTGTAACCGGATATAAAAAAGTGACTTTTTGGCTGAAAAATAGCTAAAAATGACATTTTTGGCCAAAAATAGCCATTTTTGACAATTTTTGGTGAAAAAATGATATTTTTTAGTAAAAAATGAAAAAAATAGTCAAAAAAATCAATAATGTTCTGACTGGTCCGAACCAAAGTCCTGATCGTTCGGGACCTCTAAGAGTTGAAAAAGCGAAGTCGATCCGGGATTCCTGGGTCAGGACCTTGAGCTAAAAATCCACAGGTTCAGGCTTAAAGCTAAAAGATGTCCTTGACCTTTCATAGACTAGCGGAGACTTACATAAGATCTTTGCCATTGTGGTTAACTCAAACGAAGTAATAGTGGGTAATTCCATCCTTATCAAGACGTTTAGACGTTTTGCTTTGATGTCAAAGAAAAAATTATCACATCTTTTTTACTCTCTTCCATAAAAATACGCAAAAAAGGCACCTAATGTGTGAATACTTTTGGGATTAATTTCTCGTGACTGTTTAGAGGTCCTTCTTGCAAATTTTCATCGTTTAGAAGCGATTCATTTCGTTTCAAATATCTCGAATTCGAGTCGGGGATGGAAGATAAAAATATAAAAGGCAAGTCAACATCTTTTTTATTTCAGAGTATAACCATTATTGCTGACAAATCAATAAATATTTGCTATCAAAAATGATTGGGAACGTAAATATACCAAACGAATGTCCGATAGAATTTTATGCCGTACCAGAAAGATATCGGATTCTATTTTTTCTTGTAACTTTTTAAATTCTTTTTGTAACTTTTTTAATTTTTTTTGTAACTTTCGACTATTTTTTTTTGTAACTTTTTTACTTGTAACTTTATACCTTAAGACTTATAAGGCCTAAAGCCTAAGACCTATAGGCCTAAGCCTATAGGCTAAACCTATAGACCTAAGCCTATAGGCCTAAACCTATAGGCCTAAGGCCTAAAGTCTAAGCCTAAGTCCTAAATCCTAAAGCCTTAGGCTTAAGACATAAAGCCTTAGGTTAAGTCATAAGATATAAAGTTACAAAAAAAAAGTTACAAAAAAAAATAGCCGAAAGTTACAAGAAAAAAAGTTACAAATAGAATTAAAAAAGTTACAAAAAAAATTTAAAAAGTTACAAAAAGAATTAAAAAAGTTACACGAAAAAATATTTCCGAAAGATATCTTGGACTTCCAGAAGGTATTGATGACAATATGAACGAAGCGTCTTCAGACCACGGTTCAACTGAAAAATCCAATTCGATTCCAAGCAAAAGAACATCGCCTTTGAATCTGTTCAACAGACGCCAGGCTAAATCTTTTCCAAGAGAACGAGTATATCGAACCAAAGTCGAACCTTCACAACAAATCTACGAAATCCGAGCCTCTTTTGGAGCTAAATATTCTGCTTTGTTGAATTTCTTGCCTTTTGCATTTGATATACAACTTTCTATCCCTGGGCACAATCTGGATGACGATAAAACACTGGACTATTATGGCATTAAAGAAGGGTCTATAGTAGTGCTGAAGTTGTTGAAAATTTTCCGACAGATTATACGGATGAGGGGGACCAAGAAATGGCAGAATCAAATGAAAATAAAGGCGAAAGGAATGCTCAAATTGTACAAACCCGGTAAAATTTTACCGGGGTAGGTCATGGGTCATAGGGTGGGGTGGGAGGTAGATCGTCGGTCCCCGGGTCGATGACAATTAAAAAAAAAGGTCGCCAATCTGCGGAGGGGGGGGGGGGTGAGTCATAAAAACAAAAATTTTCGACCGGAGTCTGTGCAACTGTGATTGAGAGGGGTTAGATGGATAGCTCATCCAGATTCTGGATGGGGAATGGGTCCCTATACACGGCGGTTTTTGGCAAAAATTGGCAGAAACTCAAAATTTTAAAAACGTTTATTGTGGGGAGACGTCACAAAAACAAGAAAGTAGTTTTATTGACATTCTATTGCACAAACACAACTCTTTTATAGGATATTAGAAAGATTCCATTTAGGAATTGGTAAACAGAAGGAGGGCACTACCCGTTTAATGACATTTGACTCAGATCAACGAGACGAGTAAAACGAGGTATATATTGTATACAACTGCTATAGAATCACATGGCCGAGTGGTTAATGTGACAGGATTTCACTTGTAGGTCGAGGTTTCGAACCCTCGATCTATAAGTGCATCCTTGCACATTAACCACTCGGCTATGTGAGTTTTCTTTTTTTGTGATCGATATATATATACCTCGTTTTACTTGTCTTGTAGCTGAGCCAGATGGCGCTACTTTTTTTTTAAATTTCGAGTTTGGCCCAAATTTTACCAAAAAACGTACTTAGCTTAAAAGACTGTGGAATTGTCAAAAAATTCAAACTTTTAGCGACAAATTATCTACTTGCTATGTCTTCATCTGGTTTGTTGCCAGGAATGTGCACCAAAAACGAAAAACTGCAGTATGTGCCAAACGGAAATTTCTGGAAGCATCAAAGTTTACAAATGATTTGAACTTATTATTGAAAAATCTAATATACTGTTCTGATGTGTTATGCACCTTTTTAACATGCTTCATGCTGCTTGTTTTGCTTTATAATTTGACTTAACACAAATGTTAATAAAATTGTACTTGACAAAATCATAGCGCATTGGAACAACCACATCTAAGATCTTGATCATGTATGCTGTCCACATGGTTACCTTTTTGTTACATTTTTAAAAAAGACATAAAAAATTGAAGTTTAATCGAATTTTGGACTAAAAACTCTATCTAGTACTAAATTTTTCCTCTTAAAATAAGCAAAATAGGTGATAATAAGCAAACATGATCATAAACGATCACTACTTCCGATCAGGTAAAGTGTATCATAAGATATAAGGAAAATTTTACTCTAGTTCTAATTGTAGTGTGCTCATAAGACGTAATAGTACTCGATCGACGTAATAGCGGGCTAGCCAAATCGGGTAATTCCATCTTTATCAATATTTTAGACGTTTTAAACCGTAATTTCCGTGTTTTGAATTCAAAGAAAAGATTATCACACCTTTTTCGACTCTCTTCCCGGAAAATAAGTAAAAATAGGCACCGGATGTGTGAAGTCTTTTGGGATTAATTTCTCGTACTATGATTTAGATAAAAATATAAAAGGCAAGCTTAACAGAAAGTCAACGCCTTTTTTATTTCAGAGTATCTCTATTGCTGGCAAATCATAAAATATTTGCTATCAAAAATGATTGGGACGGTAAATATACCAAACGATTCTCCGATTGAATTTTATGCCGAACCAAAAAGATATCGTGGACTTCCAGAAGGTATTGATGACAGCATGAACAAACCGTCTTCAGACCACGGTTCAACTGAGGAATCCAATTCGATTCCAAGCAAAAGAACATTGCCGAATATGTTCAACAGACGCGTGATTAGTCAAATTGAATATCTTCAGGATGGCCGCAAAGTTTTAAATGGAGAATTAGTTGAGGTAAATTAACATTATGAAATGATAGACGTATTTCAATAAAAATCATACTTCCAGGGCATCGGCAAACTATGATCAAACAAAAAACTCTCTTTTTAGATTACCCCGCCATCAAAGCATTGGCAACAGCTCATTATCAGAA
>JAQGCP010002160.1:0-10866 GCA_034699885.1 Acrobeloides thornei | reverse complement strand
TTCCCCGCATAAAATTAGGGGTATTAGGGTCATTTTTACGAAAAAATTTTTCGTTCTCCCAAATGGTCATTTGGAGTCACGTTAAGTGCACCCCCCCAGGCCGTACAGCTCCAGAATTTTCGTTTCAATAATCCCAAACAATTTTCAAATTGGATAATTTTGGTGTCATTTTGTTCGTCTCATTTAGCTATAATAATTGTTACAATGTTCACTTTTGAAATTTTTTAAAATCGATTTAAAAAATTCAAAAAAGTTTGCGTATTACAACGAAGAGCTTGTACGCAAATTCAAAATTTCAAATGCAATTTTCTCGAAAACCACAACGATTCAGAAGATGCCGTAAAAACAAAAAATGCTCCATTTTTCATGAACTTTCCGAATATCAACAAAACATGGCAACTTTTCCCCCATTGAACTGGTCATTTTTAAGAATAAATTCATACTTGTAATGTGTCAGGTAACGGTTGGTCTCTAGTCTCGGGTAGTAGTAAGACTAGGGCTCCAGCGAATAGCGAGAAAGTTGCAAAGATTATCATCGGTACAATGGCCAACGTTACGTCGGATAGGATGGCTATATAGGAAGAAACACCCGAACCAAAACGAGCAATCTAAAAATAAGTTTGTTGTAGTTGGTACCTAACTTGAAGGTCGAAATTAGCAACAGGCCACTCAGTGGCCACCATGGTGTAGTGGTAACAGTGCGCTGCTAAGAAGTTCAGCATCACCGGATCGTTTCCATCTTGCGATGAAAAGATTTTGCAGGAACCAGTGATCGACAAAGGATCACAACAAAACCACATAGACTTTAGTGTAGTTGTGAGCAAAAAAATATAGAAAAATTCTAAATTACCATAGAATTGAAGCCAACCGCAGAATTTCGTATAACCGTAGGGTATAGCTCTGAAGTAAAAATGTACAAAATATTGAAAGCTCCTTGAATGAAAATCTTGCTACATAGCATGAAAAACAATGCCAACTAAAATGCAAAATTTTTGCTTATTCTACAAAAAATTTTAGAACTCTTCCCCTCTGGGGAGGCGCAATCAACAGGATTCCAAAAACTGATACTTTTTTGAAGTAATTTTATGGAAAAATATCCTCTAAAGGCCTAGACTTAGGCTTAATCTTAGGCTTAAGCTTAGGCGTAACTTTAGTCTTAGGCCTAGGCTTGGGGTTAGGCTTAGGCCTAGGCTTAAGCCTAAGCCTAGGCTTAGGCTTAATCTTAGGCTTAAGCTTAGGCGTAACTTTAGGCTTAGACTTGGGGTTAAGCTTAGGCCTAGGCTTAAGCTTAGGCCTAAGCCTTTAAAGAATTTTTTCCATAAAATTACTTCAAAAAAGTATCAGTTTTTGGAATCCGGTTGATTGCGTCTCCCCAGGGGAAGAGCTCTAAAATTTTTCTTTACCATTTGATTTTTGCTATTTATAGCTGCCATGGCAATAAAAATAAAGATTGCCGCACAAATCAGGGTAACCATTTGTGATCTAAAGTTTGAAAAAATTTTCATGAGGCTAAAATTTCTTGGAAATTACCTTTTCCTGCCGAACCGCATCAAATAAACACAGCCTAGAAGTGTTGGTAGCTCAATGGCACCCGCTATGGCGTTATTGAGAAAGAAGTTTCCGCTGAACAAAACTCGACCCGGTGCTGATTGATCGGATAAGGCTAAAACGACATTTTTGCTCAATTTCTCAAGATTGATACAGGGTGGCCCCAAAAAAGTGATTTTTTGGGACTGGAATTTTATTTCTCTAAAAATGACTCCTCTAGGGAGGTAATTTTATGCGGAGAATCGTTTGTGCGCTTCCTCGACCCTGATTTAGGGAAAGGGAGTTGGTTTATTGACACGAAAATCAAAAAACTTTCTATTTTCACCCGGAAAGCATCCATCTGGGGGATAATTTTATGCGGGGGAATCGATTGCGCACACAGATTTCCGGTCCCAAAAAATCACACAAATCCACTTTTTGGGGCCACCTAGTACTAACCAATAACAAGTCCATAATAGACCAACGCGGTGGCTATCCATACGACACAAATAACAATAGTTCGTAGACAAAGGACTCTGGATTTTAGTAGGTGGACTATATTTGCACTAAAATGAAATTTGTAAAAATTATACAAGGTGTATAAAAAAACCGAAATTTTGGCGATTTTTTCATGTTTGAAAATGCTGACCCTGATTCAGGAAAATAGATGTGTGTATTGAAGCGAAAATCGAACATGTACTAATTTCGGCACTATTACTCTTTCAAGTAAGGGCAAAAACCCAATCGGGAAAAAAGTAATAGTGCCTTAATTTTCCTGAATCAGAGTCAGAGAAAACATGATTTCGTTTTTTTATGCATCCTGTAAAACTTTTTCTTACCGTTGATCTTGTCTCACCCATTTTCGTTGTTCGGCATGTTTCACCAGTTCCAAGTCACAAGGCAATGAAGACTTGTTGAAATGGCACAAGGTAAATGGAAATGGAGGGTCACTAAAACATTCATAACAAGTAGAAGAATGTTTGCCTACCGACAAGCTCTCCTTATATACCGTTCAGCCTCTTCTACGCGGTTATTTACGATTAGCCAGCGAGGGCTTTCCGGCAAAACGCAGATGAGACAAATCGTAAGTGTGTGGAGGCCGGCGGTGATCAACTGTATGAATTGCCAGGATTTGCAAAAATAGGCAATTAGCGCCAACATGGCGTAACCGACGGCCCATGGCGCTTGAAGCAAACTTCCGATCATGGCCCGATAGCGCGTACCTAAAATGTTACAATGGGATTTGCTCTGCTTTGAAACTTTGGAGCTACTACACAATAGGGAAGGGGGCCACCCACCTGAAAAAATTTTCAAAATTTTTCTGAAAATGACCCCTCTATGGGTAAAAACATGCAGGAAAACCAAATTTGACATTTTCGAAGCGAAAAAACGCTTCCTTGTTTCAAGGAAGGCTTGTGTATTGAAGCGAAAAGTCGCCAAAATCGCATTTTTGTGTAGTAGCTCCGAAACTTTTCTTTTTTTATACCCGTGATTTCCATGCAGAGAACATAAGCGGCGAGATCAGCGGCTTCGTTACAAACCGCACCACAAAAACGAATAAATAAAAACATGGGGAAATACGTCGAGTAAGGAAGAATAAGGCCAAACATTGAAGACAAGATGCCGAATCCGATCACAGTTGGCTTACGACCAAATCTACAATTTCAAGTTACAGCATAAAAGAAGGCTCTGGGAAAAAGTGACACCGGAAAACTGACATCGATCGATTTTCTCAAAATTCAAAAAAGTTTGTGTATCACAACGAAAACATGTACACCAATTGAAAATTTCAAACGCAATTTTCTCGAAAACTACAACGATTCATAGCACCCTGGGGTAAAAAAAAACTCGAATTTTTAAAAAATTTTCCTGGGCTTTTTCAACACGAGGAACCTGAATCTGAAGGAATTTTTTGATTTTGACAATAGAGAAAAACAATCGGTGTCAGTTTTCCGGCGTCACTTTTTTCCTAGAGTCCATAGAAATCCCAAGATTTGAGTAGTATCCTACCTGTCCGAGGCAAAACCACCCAGCAAACAACCAAATAGAAAACCGAAAGAATAGAATAAATGCGCATGAGCCCGTTTAAAATTATCATCACAGACTAGATTCCATTCGGTCACGATTGTATTTTTCATCACCTAAAAAAATGGCATTCGAAAAACGAAAACGACTTTTTGGGCACTATAACTTTCGCCACGAATCTCGTCACGCTAACTTTCGCCATGCAACTTTTGACAAGATAACTTTCACCACTTTCGTGTCAATAAACATATTTATTGCAAATCAGGCAACTCAATTATTCTATCGCAGACAGTGAAAATCTATTGCCTGAGTTGCAATAAATATGTATATTGGCACGAACGTGGCGAAAGTTATAGTCATACTTGAGCAAGGGAGGGGGTACTGTACCCCCTAATTCGTCGTATTGGGTAAAAAAAAATTTAAAAACAATTCGTATTTCGGGGCCAGTACCCCCCCCCCCTGCGCATGTATGATTATAGTTTTTTGGGAAAGTTATAGTGCCACTTTTTGACACTCTTACATCATCGTCATACTCCCATTTCTCGCACTTTCTCAACGGAGCAGTTTCATTTTCAACCGCTTTTTGAGCTTCTTCCAATGACATGTGGCGGAGCTCTTCGTAGCGTTTTGCTCCGCGGTCATAATACTGGCACTAAAAATCTCCCTGTTTGATATAAGAGACCTTGCAAAAAACCTGGTCGTGAAAATCAGGAACATCTCTCTGCGTATTCCCAGACTTGGGATAAACAATTGAATAGTTCATGGCTTGTCGATGACTCCATGAGTAGTTTCCATTTTGCGAATCATTTAGCCCAGGAACTTGGCACCAATGATCTGGTTGATACATCATATAAACAACACTAAAACATATTATTTTACTACTTAGTTAAATATGGTCGAAATTTTTTTTTGCTACCACGGAACTTTTTATTGATTCAGGCAACATTGAAGCGAAAAGAAACGTGGATATAGTTTTTTTGATGTATCCCTGCGTGGTCGTATGGCGGGAAAATCAGGATTAGTATTAACTAATCAAGTACTAACTAAAATAGTAGTTGTTGTTGTAGTCTGCAGTAGTAGTTATAGTCTGTAGTAGTAGTTGTAGTCTGTAGTAGTTGTTGTAGTCTATAGTAGCAGTTGTAATCTGTAGTAGTTGTTGTAGTCTGTAATAATAG
Source organism: Acrobeloides thornei (assembly GCA_034699885.1). NCBI lineage: Eukaryota > Metazoa > Nematoda > Chromadorea > Rhabditida > Cephalobidae > Acrobeloides > Acrobeloides thornei. The sequence goes on along the minus strand of JAQGCP010002160.1, from coordinate 6,139 downwards.
TTGTAGTCTGTAGTAGTAGTTGCAGTCTGTAGTAGTTGTAGTCTGTAGTAGTAGTTGTAGCCTGTTGTAGTAGTTAGTACTAATCCTGATTTTTTCACCATACGACCACGCAGGGATGCATCAAAAAAGCTATATAAGAATCCATGTTTCTTTTCGTTTCAATGTACACATTGCCTGATTCAATAAAAAGTTCCGTGGTAGCCAAAAAAATTTCGACTACAAAATTAACCTTAAGTTAAACATGGAGTGAGGAATTTGTTGAAGACTGATCAACAAGTAGACCCATATTTGCCACCACGAACAACCACCGATAATATTAAGAATGCCTTCAAAATCGACAGGGTCGGTGTAATGGCGCTTCCGCTTCTCTTGCCGATATTTCTTTTGTATTTCCATGTGCTGCTCACGTATTTCCCTTGTACTGAAGGACTGTTTATGTCCAGGCGGGCTAAAAATATTTTTAGTACTACTCTCGGAAGAGGTCACCAAACACACAGGGTCCAGATTTTTTTCGAAAAACGTTCCATCTAGGGTAATTTCTGAACCCTATATTTGGTCACCCCTTCCGAAGTAGTATCAAATATTTCAAGTGGTTTTTAGCTTTAGACAAAAAACGATTGTCTTACATATTGGTTGAAGCGGATGTAAAAATGGATGATTGGCTTTCTTTGAAAAACATAGACGATTTTGGTGTATACCCTTTGAAGTAGTCTCGCTTTTGTTCATCGGGGATATTCGTCGATAATGATGCAATGCCACTATCCGTTGCACACAACTAAAACATTTATAGTCCGTTTCAGCCCCAACTATAAAAAAGCTGGATCCAAAATTCAAAGTCCGAGATCAGCAACAGTCCGATCTGGCAAGTTAAGACGGGATGCTGACTTCGGACTTTGAATTTTGGATCCAGCTTTTTTTTATAGTTTTGGAGCTGAAACGGACTATAATTGTTATTAAAAAAAGCGCAAGTATACCCGAGGAAGTGCCGTTTCAGAATACGAATTCGAGATACGATTAGCATAGTCATCGTAATCGAAGTTCGTCAACGCCGGTTCACTATAAATTAACGGTGACGTATAAAAATAAGGCACTGGCACAGCTGGCGATTCTTGATCAATATCGTTTTCACTCTTAAATTGAGCATAAAAATTTGAAAAACAGTACTAAAATTACTTTCATGTAGGCACAATTTTTCAATGAATTAGGAGTTAATAAACACTTGGTCTCATCGTCGCCATCGCTGCTCATTGCGTACAAAGAATAATTTTTTAACAAACATTCAGGAACCTTAAAAGCTCTAATCAACACCTACTATTATTCTCAACTCGTTTTTTAAAATTTTATGAATGATAGAAGAAGCATAGGGAATATGAAATGAAACCTAACTGGTTAAACGACCGCGAGCTTTCTCTCGAAGAGATGCTTTGAATTGAACGAGAAAAGCGGATTGGCAACAAGCCAAGACAATTAAACGAAAGTTTTCGTTTCAAATTCAATTGATTTTGAAATTCTTTTCAAATTCATATTGTATCTGGCTTAAAGGACCAGTTCAGTTTTGAACAAATTTTTGTTATAAGAAAGTTCATGTGTCAATCATGTTTTGCGAAAAAAACTTTCTATTTTTGATAGCAAAATGCGATTTTTTGTTTCAAAACCATTTTTTCGCCCAAATGAGAAACTTTTTCCCCTCAAAAATCAACGTCAAAAAACCGCACCGTTCAGTGGATCTGGCTACACTTGTCGCAACAGAATAATAAAACAGGTCATAACCTTTTTACATGACAATAAATAATCATACTAGCAAAATTATGTAAACTAAACCAAGCTTTATTTACGAGCACTAGGCTCGCATCAAATAATAAGAGATAAACAAGTCACATAATAAACAAGTCACAAAAGAGATAAACAAGTCACAAAAACACATAAATACCATAAACAAGAACATGAACAAGTCAAAAACACATAATACCATAAACAAGAACCGTAAAATGAGATCAAAATATAATAAATTACAAAAGTTTCCAATTGATCGGTTGCTTCTTGAACTTGATCAAAGCCTCGTTGACTTTGGAAAAGCATTTACATCCTTGGAACAAATGATAGCTCAACGGAGATGGATGTGCACTCTATAATAGTTCGTTTCAACCCCAACTATAAAAAAGCTGAATTCAAAATTCAAAGTTAGCATCCTGTCTGATCTGGCAAGTTAAGCAACGGTTGGGCCAACATTGATATCATAGGTTCAACCATTTCCTTGTGTCCAAATTCGTTAAAAATTTTTGCATATGGGCATTTTTATGTGAGAAACACGTTGGTAAAGTTATTTTTTCAAACCTTATGAAAACATGATTTTTTAACTTTCTCGAACACCTAATTTCATAAAAAAGTTGTCAAAAATAGCGTTTTCATAAGTTTTTTTCGAAAAAATAACTTTAGTAACGTCTTCCTTTCATAAAAATACACATATGCAAAATTTTTTTATCGAATTCGGACACAAGGGAGCGGATGAGGATTGAACTTGATAGTCTATTCGACCCAATGTTGGTTAACTTGCCAGATTGAGCGAGATGCCGACTTCGGATTTGGGTTCAGCTTTTTTTAGTTGAAGCTGAAACGAATTAGTCCGTTTCAGCTCCAACTAGTTAAAGCATATGGTCCAATAAAACACACCTTGATGACGACATGTTTCTTTTTATCGACAAGAGCCTCCTTCTTATGAGCAAAACCACCCCAAAGCAAGAAAACAATGCCTTCTCGTCGAGTGCTCAAAATCTTAATAGCCGCATCTGTGAACTTCTGCCAGCCAATACCACTATGCGAATTCGCCTTATGTGCTCTAAATACCATAGAATTGGTGGTATATAGAGTTAGGAAACCGATATCGATTTTCAAAAAATGGATCGGTCTTGGTTTCGACTTTTTTTCGGGTTTTCAAACTTGCGGTTTTGTTCTTGCTCAATCGGTTTCGGTTTTGACTTTTTCCAGTTTTTTACACCAAAATTTTTTATCAGAAAATAGTCGATTTTAAATGATCTTTTATAAATTTAAATATTACGTTAAAAAATGTTTTTTTGTAGCGTTTTTAAAAAAATTCAATAGAAAAATATGAAAATTCCCAAATTTTCACTCAAAATGAGTAAAAAATTTTCTTTCGGTTTTTTGTCGATCGATTTCGACTTTTTTTGGTTTGTCAAAAGTGTCGTCAAATTTTTAACGAAATTTCGCTTTTTGATGAGTCTTTCAAATTTTGACGGATTTTTCGCTTTTTGACGAATTTTAGGTTTCGGTTTCCTAGTATATATATAAAAAACACTAACTCGACAGTGAGCGTAGCATTAAGCATAAAAACTCCTTGCTTAGCCCATTCTTCTAAACAACCATGATTCGGAATGTTGAAATCCGGGTACTCGCTCTTCAACTCTTTGTAAATGTTGATCAACGATGGCGGCGGTGGGACACCTTTCTGCACAGAAAAACATAAGCCATGGGCCTAAATAGATTGTATACCGTTACATGAGTATTGGGGGTCTCGTGTTCCTCAGAATCCTACAGAAAATTTTACTAAAGTAGTTTTACGTGTTATTTGGGTTTTATAAACAGTGGCCGCAGGCGAACAATTATTTGAAAACTGCTTGTTTTTAAGCAGAAAATGATCAGAAAATATAGCTTTTTGATTAGAAAATGACAAATTTTGGCCCATTTTTGTTGAAAAAATAGGAAATTTTGTACAATTTTGATGAAAAATCATATTGGGCATGGTTAAAATCGATATTTTTATCCAAAAATGAGTCAAAAATCGATTTTTTGGCTAAAAAAATCCAGGAATGATCACCTATAAGGGGTATTTTCATGTGCGCAATCAATTTTTCGCATGAAAATGCCCCCTTATAGGTGATTTTTGAAAAAAATTTTGAAAATGTTTCGCCAAAAAACGCAAAAGTACGTTTTTTTTTACTCACCCTGTAGAACCAACACGGGGAAGACAAAAATGCGATAATTTTACCTGCCGATCGTTATGATAAGGATCCTGTCCCAATACTACCACTTTGACCTTATGAAACGGTGTCAAATTAAAAGCATTGAAAATCAAGTCACGCGGTGGAAAAACCTTGACACCCTAAAAAATTTCCCATTTTGAATACCTTGTGTCGAAAATCCAAAATCTTACCTTTTTTTCTTCGGCTTCCAAGACTTTGAAGACATTCTGAACGTAAGGCTGTTTAAATTCACCCATAAGAGCTGACTTCCATCCAGGCTCTTTGAGTGTTGAAACCAACTTCGCACCATATGAAGCCTCAGGTAGACCAGGAATCGATCGTATTGTCGGCGGAGCGTTTTCCTTGCTTAAATCTGGAGTAGTATTCACGTCAAGTTTCGCTTTCTTGACCAGTTCTACTTTCTTATCTTCCTGATTAGTAACATTCTGCACATTATTCGACAAAACCGGATCATTATTTTCCAAATCAGACGTCTCTGTTAACGTTCGCTTGCGAGCACCACGCAAGAACATGTCCGGAATTTTAACATTCTTGGCGTTATTAGCTGCCATAACTCTTAGCATAAATTCTGCTAATACCTACATTAATTGACTTTAAAAAAACGAGCCAAAGTGGCACTAGGTCATCCCTTACGGTCGATCCTTACACGATCATCCATTACCGGTCTGTAGTCAGTTTATCCATCACAGAAATATTTTCATGAAAAGTGATGTTCTACAAAGTAGCTATTGAGATCACAACAAACAACTTTGTAGAACATCACTTTTTGTGAAAAAATGTAGAATGACCGGGTAAGGGATGATCGTTAAGGATAGTCAGTAACGGTAAGGGATTATTCACAAATTACGTTTTCTGGAAGGGTCTAATATTTTCTAACGAAATCTAACGGGGAGCGGGTCAGCCAAATCTAACGGTTGCAAAAGAGGGAAGGGGTCCAAAAATCGAGGTTTTTGGCAAACGTAATTTGTGAATGATCCCTAAGGGTAAGGAATGACCTAGTGCCGCCAAAGCAGGCATTCGATTGGCTTTGGCTCATCCACATCAAAAAACAAATTACTTCAAACACAATACTTACTTGAGATAATACTTCTTACTGAAAGTTGATCTAAAATGTTTTGTTTACAAAATAATAATAAATGCGCAAAATTGTTAAATTTCCATAAAAATGCAAATTTGACGTAAAAATGGAAAGAGATTTTGTTAAAACTGTAAATTTTGCGCAAAAATTATGCGTAATTTTGCGCTAACGGCGATATTTTGCACAAAATTTTTTGGAGCAAATTGGTGAAAATTCGAACCAGAGGGTTATCGCCACTTAACGTTGACTAAATTCAGCAAAAAAGTTTTCTATTTTCTTCCGGAAATTACCCATTTAGGGGTAATTTTATGCAAAAAATCGATTGCGCGCACTCACGCAACCTAAAAACCGCAGAAAAATGGTGAAAATTCGAATTTATCAAAAAATGAACAAATGGCTCTAGTGCAGTTTGCGCGTCCAATAAAAATTTGGTACTTATGCACTATCGGAGAGGGGAATTCTATATAAATTTATGCAGAATTCCCCCCCCCCAAGCTGAAAAAAAGGCTTTGGTTTAGGCCTATGTCTAAGGAATAAATTTATGCAGAATCCCCCCTCCCCGATAGTGCATAAGTACCAAATTTTGATTGGACACGTAAATGTTCATTGGACGCCCAAACTGCACTAGAGCCGAACAAATATCCCCCATGCATCCCTGCGTGGTCGTTTTTGGCGGGAAAATTAACAGGATTCTCCCGCTAAAATACGACCACGCAGGAAAAACTATATAAAATCGTTGCTTTCATGCAACTTCACCGATCATTGTTCGGTCGAAAATGGCTATCAATGAATTACAAGATTTTCGCTTGAACGATTTCAAAAAAAAGTTTGGAGCTACTACACAATAGGGGAAACCAGAACGACATCCCTGGGCTAGCCTCCTAAATTTTCTTAGCCACCTAAAGCCATAAGTGTTTTAGCCACCTGGTTTGAATTTGAGATGGCTGAACACTTAAGACACGGTCTCTGTAAGGATCACCGGGCCGGCGGGTCAAGGGTCAGGGATTTTTTTTGTGTCCAATAAAATCGATAGGATATTGGTCCCTGATCACGGAATCGAGAG
>JAQGCP010002159.1:0-10868 GCA_034699885.1 Acrobeloides thornei | reverse complement strand
TCCGAAAATGTTTGATTTTCGCTTCAATACACCCACCCCATTCCCTGAATCAGGGTCAAGGAAGCGTTTTCATGCTTTGGGAATGCGTGGAATCGATTTCTCGCATATAATTACCCCTAGGAACGTATTTTTTACAAAAATTTTTTTCGAGATCCTGCCATGATTGTTACCCCTCCTTTAAAATCTAAACATTTTTTGTACTAAATTTCATGCAGACTCTTGGAGGCTGCGTACCATTTGTTTTTTTTATATCGGTATTATATCACACACCAGACGTTTAGGGGGTTAAAATTTTTCAGATAAAAATTTTTCTAAATATGGGCTTTATTGGGTTGTTCAATAAGTCCTTACGGCTCAGAAAATGTTCTTTTATCATTTTTCATCCGTTTTCGATGAAAATTTTTTCAGTAGTGGGTAAGAGTGTATGCTGAATATGATCCAAGCGGTCTTTGGAGCGAAACTCATATTTTCGTGTCAATATCCAGATTGTTAAAAAAATTGGTGTTTTTCAATGTTGGAACTTAGTTTTAAAATATTGATATCTGGATATATAAGTCGATTTTTGACGAAATTTTCGACCGTTCTAGGGTTTTTCTAGTCTGGGAATCGATTGTGCACATTTTTATTGTCTTTTTATCATTATCTATATTATCTAATCATGGTTGAAGCCATTGCCACACTATTAGCAACAGCTCTAAATATCTAAATTTCCATTTCTGGTAACACCTTAATTTGTGGTTGAAGCACTTGTAGTTCTACTTGCCAGTCCTGCTATAAAAGTGTTACTTATTTGTTTGGGCATTGCTTTAGTTGCAGTGGCTGTCGGTTTTGCTATCTATCTTTTGGGGAAAGCTATTGGTGTTATTAAAGGGAATGATACATAATCGTGGTTGTACTTTTTTTCGGCTCATGGTTGTAATTTTTTATTACGGTGTCCCAGAAAAAAGGGAAATTTTCGTAATTTTTACACAAATTCGGAGGCGGATGTTTTTCATCTAGGGGTAATTTTATACGTGGAATCGTTTGCGCACATTTCAGAAGTGTAAAAACGCTTTCTCGACTTTGATGAAGGGAACAAATTGGGTTTTTAAAGCTATTTCTTCAAAAACCCTTTTTTCGCTGAATCGGGGGTAAGTAAGCGTTTTCACGCCTCGGGTATGCACATAATCGATCTTCCGCATAGAGGGATCATGTTTAGAAAAAATTTCGAGTCCCAAATTCACGTAAAAATCACTAAAATTGCCATTTTATCTTGGACACCCTGTAAAAAATCTTTTAGAGCTGATTTAAATAAAGTTGTTTAAATTTGAAAATTGCACTAAAAGCTTTTAACTTATGATTATTTAATTTGTATGCATATTAAATTAAGAATTAATCAACTTTAGATGGAACATTATATTGCAGATCAGCTACTTATTTTCAATAAAGAAGGTGACCTAGGAAGTATTCGTGGTTATGTTTCACCAGATGCTTTAAAAATGCTTCAAGAAAGCTCTACCGTTCAATTTTTAATGTTTGCTACAACAATTTTTAAGTGGGGAATTGGTATTGGAATTGGATGCTATGTATATAGAAAAATTTTAGAATATACTAAGCGTAATTTTTAGTTTGTACACTATATAAATAAATAATTTTTGAATTAATTAACAAACTGAACGTAAATAAAATTTTTTTATTTGTCACAAAGGACCATATATAAAACTTCATCTTCTTGTAGGGTTCAAAAGTCGAAACCGAAACCGGTCGAAGCCATCCTTTTTCGAAAGCCGAAATCGGTCTATTTTAAAGTCGATAAAAAGTCGAGTCGAATAATTTGAAAGTCGAAACCGGTCGAGTCGATAGTGTCTAAAAGTCAGTCAAGTCGATCGGTTTTGATCGACTTTTCGAACCCTATCTTCTTGGATGTGACTCCATAAATATAATCAGAAGTGCGGCCATCAGCATAACAAGGAAATGGACACTTAGAATTGGAAGAAGATCTCCAGCAATACATATATGGACGAGGGCAGGTCCATATTTTCGAAAAATGCGGGGGAGGCGAGTATAGGGGCAAAATCCAAAAATTGAGAAGGGTTCCAAATTTTTTACGACCAAAAAATGTCATTTTTGTCAAATGTCTGACGATCAAAAAATGAAAAAAGGTCGCTAGGCCAATAATGTGGGGGGCGGGGTATAGGTGCCATTTGAAAGAGATAGTACATCCTTGCACGTGGCAGCTAAAAGGAAAGTTCAGAAGTACTTCAATGAAGCCTCAATCTTACGAAATCAAGGATATCGAACAAAGATACCTAGGAGGATTTGTTGTTGGTGCTCTTGGCGCTTGGTACCCCGGTAAAAATGCTGCCCTCAAAACGGCTTATAAAATTCCCAAAATTTTTAAGACATGATAAAAAATATTTATTATAAAAATAATGTTAAAAAATGAGATCATGACAAAAACTTGAAATGATTGCCTTCTCTAGCTTGTTTTACTATTGAGCTTAAGCAAAGAACCGGTAGAAGAAGAGGTTGGTAGTATTAGCCAATAGTTCAGCATTCTCCCTCATTCAAAAGCTTTTGGAGATTTTCTTGTGCTTCAGCATTTTCCCAAAAAGCGTCCTCGTCATCATGCATACAATAGGCACCGCTTTCATGAAAGCCTGTGGGGCATTTTTCAACTGAACAAAAAGGATATATTATAACAAGTTTAGTCCTTACAGCATCGAGAATACAGCAATAAGCCACTTTTACACTGGCATTGAGGCACATTCTTGTCACTCTTTGCTTCACAATATGTGTTTGAACACCTAGCAGAACATTCGAAATCATTGCTGCACCCGTACTCTCCAGGCCAAAGCTTTCTAAACACGACATTCAAATGGAATTTGTATGAAGTGCTTACAATTTGCATTTGCCACCCCAGGGTCAAAAATCAAAATTTTTTTTCAATTTTTAAGGGTCAAACAAAGGTTTTCACGCTTCGGAAATGTGCGCAATCGACTTTTCGCATAAAATTACCCCTAAATATGCCATTTTAAACAAATTTTAGAAAAATTTTTTCGATTTTTGACCCTGGGGTGACCCTTTCCCTCGGTGACCCCTCCCTGATTCACAATAGCTCCCATTTTCTTACGTGGAGTTTCAGTTTCATTATTCACCGGTGCAAAGATTGGCTTCCTGCGAGCTGTACTGAAAACATACTTGCACGGACTACCATATTGATCACACCCACTTCGGGCACGATTTAAGACAATGGTATTTGGTGAGTTACATGAGACTCCATTTGAATAAGAGCCTAAACAAGATTGTGTAATTTTGAAAAAAAGAAGCTTTAACCTTTGACACAAACACAGGTATTCTGCAAGCAAGATGATTGGCCTTGGCCGTTGCATTGTGTTGCATACTGACATCTGGATCCCGGATTTAGGTTGTATGCGGCCACGGCTGAAATTTTAAGATCCGAAATAGCTGTTAGGTTATCGAAAAAAGTTGCCATTTTTTATATATATTCAGAAAGTTGATGAAAAATGGAGCATTTTTTGTTTTTACGGCATGTTCTGGATCGTTGTAGTTTTTGAGATAATTGCGTGTTGGCGATTTTTTAAATTTTGTGTATTACAACGAAAACATGGACGTAGTGAAATTCGTCTCTGAATCAAAAAATCGCCAACTTCACACCCAATTATCTCAAAAACTATTTCGAGAATCGCGATTTCGATGTACTTTAACTTACATGATGTGCAGCAAGTACCCATGTTGCAAGACTAAAAATCAATGCTTTACATTCAAGTATACAATGTAAAAATCTTACAGCATAAGCTGGACACGAATTAGAAGAAGAACATTGGCAGATAGCATTTTGATTTCTTGGGCAAACTGCTTCCAGACTTAGCAGACAACAACCACCTAAACATCAAACTAAATTATTCATTTGTTATCTATTACCCATAGAAGTACAACCATAGCCAGGTGGGCAATCTACGCCTCGATGACATTTTTGAGATGCTCGGCCACCATTTGGACACAATGGCATCGGCTCTGGGCAACATCCTCTTCCTTCACAAACATATCCCATCGGACAGGCATTGCCCATGCCACAAACACTCATTGCTATTTGGCCGGTATAGGAACAAGTTGGCAGGTTACAGCATACTCCGTTGGCACATATCTAAAGAAATCGTATGGACACAAATCAATGTTTTTTTCTTACTTGACCAGCTGGACAAGCTGAACCAATTTGACAAAATTGGCTGCCCATGGCTCCGGATGGGCATCTAGAAAGTTTAAAAAATGTTAGAAAGGATTTTTGCATCGAAAGTAAGACTAGGAAAGCTAAGCCTAAGCTTAAGCCTAAGCCTAAGCCCAAGCCTAAGCCTAAGCCCAAGCCTAAGCCCAAGCCTAAGCCCAAGCCTAAGCCCAAGCCTAAGCCTTGAAAAATTAAATTTCTAACCGAGGTAGAGGGCAACAAGCGCCCGAGACACATTGTGCTCCTGATCCACAAGAATTCCCTCTATTACAAAAACCAATGGCTACAGCACCAGTGGCACATTTTGGCAACTCACAGCAAAGATCATTGACACAACTAGCCCCATTTGGACAGCAACACCCACCTTTTCCGCATCTAAAGATGTTATATAAAAAATTTTCTTTTACGATTCAACCTTTTAATTGCAACTGCTCCAGTTGGGCATTTGGGGAGTGGGCAACAGCCGAAATTTTGGCACTCAAACCCAGAGCCACAATTCGAATTGACACTACAAACACCGATTGCTACGCCACCATTGTTACACGGCGGGAGTGGGCAACAGAGACCTAAACACATAAGTTGTTTATTGTACAGGGTGGCGCAAAAAGTTCCATTTTACAAGGTTTAGGTTTGGGCTTAGGCTTGGGTTTAAGCTTAGACAGTGTTGGATTTATGAAAATCATCGTAAAGAACAACATCACAATGGTATGCTCCAAAATATCACCATTTTTATCGAACTAGAACACAAAAAAATGTCCGATGCCAGATCAAGGGGCTGTTGCAGAGCTTTACAGTAGCTGCGAGCTGTAAAACAAGCCTAAGTCCAAGTCGAAGCCCAAATCTAAGCCTAAGCCCAAGCCCAAATCAAAGTCTAGCCCAAACCTAAGCCCAAGCTCAAATCTAAGCCTAAGCCCAAGTCTAAGCCTAAGCCCAAGCCCAAGCCCAAGCCCAAGCCCAAGCCCAAGCCCAAGTCTAAGCCCAAGCCCGAATCTAAGCCTAAGCCCAAGTCTAAGCCCCAACCTAAGCCTAAGCCCAAATCAAAGTCTAAGCCCAAACCTAGGCCCAACCCGAATCTAAGCTCGAATCTAAGCCCAAGTCTAAGCCCAGCACAAACCTAAGACTAAGCCTAAGCCCAAGTCTAAGCCTAAGCCTAAGCCTAAGCCTAAGCCCAAGCCCAAATCTAAGCCTAAGCCCAAGCCTAAGCCCAAATCTAAGCCTAAGCCCAAGCCTAAGCCCAAGTCTAAGCCCAAGCCCTAATCTAAGCCTAAGCAGCATCGAATTACCGCAAGTCATTTTTAGAAAAAATTTTCGTCCAAAATTCACGAAAAATGGTAAAATGGAATTTTTTTGCGCCACCCTATAATCAAACTAGAATATACCTTCTAAACATACGACACCAGAAGTCCCACAATTGCCACCGTTACTGCAGCGTCCAATGGACTGGATACCAGATGGGCAGTAACTAACTGAGCAACAGCCTTAAAAATTTTTTTTAACAAAGTTCTATCATAATAACGTGCTATCTACCTCCATTTGAACATTCCATTCCTGCACCACCACATTCCTAAATTTTTTTGGCTATTCACAAAGAAGAAAATTTTCCAACCTCATCTCTAATACAAACTGTTATAGCAGTTTTTCCATTCGAGCAGATTGGCAAATTTGGCGTCTCTGAACAACAACACCCATTCTGGCAACTACCACTTGAGCAGCTATTTGCATTACAAAATCCATTTGGTGACAAGCCCTGTGGGCATACCATAGGACAGCATGCTCCCTGGTAACAACCCTGCCCATCTGGACACTGGTTCATTCTTCCGCATGGCCCCAGCGCTGGAGTCCCACTTGGACATAGGATTACGGCGGTATACGTGGAATCCGAGGCTTGTTGTCTGCAGCAGCCGCCAAGGTTGTTATTGCAGACATAGCCATTCGGACACGAGCCAACAGATGAGCATGTTCCAATGGCGGGTGTATAGTCCGGGCATAGGGACATTGAGATGTGTTGTGGCACGATGACAGCATTTGAGGGGCAGCAGCCGATATTTTCTTGACATTGATAGCCTAAATTCATGTTTTCGTTTCAATATATAGATTTTTAATTGAAGAAGAATGGTGTACTATTGGGAGAGAAAAACGTTGTTATGTTAGTCGTGTTCTCGTTTTTTATATTTTTTACGAAATTTCTACTGTCTTACTATGAATTTGAAATTTTTTCATTTCCAACTTTTTTTAAAATGCTAGAAAAGATTTTTGCTCTGCATCGGAAATAAGACTAGGATAGCATAGCTTAAGCCCGAGTCCAAACCTAAGCCTAAGCCCAAGCCTACGCCCAAGCCTACGCCCAAGCCTAAGCCTAAGCCCAAGCCTAAGCTCAAGCCTAAGCCTAAGCCTAAGCCCAAGCCTAAACCCAAGCCTAAGCCCAAACCTACGCCCAAGCCTAAACCCAAGCCTAAGCCCAAACCTACGCCCAAGCCTAAGCCCAAGCCCAAGCCTAAGCCCAAGCCCAAGCCTAAGCCCAAGCCTAAGCTCAAGCCTAAGCCCAAGCCTAAGCCCAAGCAACAAACATTCTAAATTTTTTTTAAATTCACGATCTTCGAAAGGCCTCTAACTTTGCATTTTGTTCAAAAAACTTACTTGGCGGACAAGAAGGATAACAAGATGAGATTGGTGGCAAGTTACTTCCCATACACACAACACCTAAAAATATAACACATAGCAGCTAATATAATAAGAAGCCCTCATGGCTGAGTGGCGAAGGCTGTCGTAGAAATTTCTCTCAAGTTCGATTCTCAGAAGGATTCAAAAGATTTTGCCCTTGATAAAGAAATATTTTCCCACAAAAAACAGCACCTGGAGATTGTTGTGGCAATGTTAGAGAAACATCCATAGTCAATCCTTCGCAGCAAACATCCTAAATTTTTTAATTCAAACCCATAACACAAAAACTACACATTCTGGCATGAAGCTTGTCCTGGACATGCTGCACCGGTTGCTCCTTGTGCACATGGACAAATCGGAAGTGCATTCGGTCCGCATTGGTTTCCTCGAAGAAAATTAGAAGGGACACAGACTTGAGTTCGAACATCGAATTCTGTTCCGGGGGTGCACGGCATTCGGACCCATTCGCCACAAGTTTCACTAAAAATGTTGCCATATTTCCGAAACGTGACATAGTCTGTTTATTGAAACGAAAACTTGAATTATACAATAGGTTTTCCGACAAAAATTCGAATTTATGCATTTTCGCCTCAATAAATGCACTACTTTCCCTAAATCAGGGTCAAAAAACAAATTTTCCCGTCCAAAAATCATGTAAAAAAATCTTAGAACTTTTCGATCAACCCAATATTTTCCCTCATAAAACTAACCCTGGATTTTGTATAGTACATTGAAGGAAATATGATGTGCTTAATGGATCGGGCATCAATTTAGCGGTTAGCCAATTGCATGGTGCGCCAACATCCGGACTTTGATTTGATGCTAAAAATACATTTGTTTTTGTGTGATAATTGTGTTAGTCTGGGGTGTTGTGTAAACAACTTTTTGTTGCATAAATGCTGTTCTTGAGTCTTGAAAATCCTGCTAGAAATCCTCAAAAAGAACTTCACACTATTGAGTGGCTAATTAACAATTACGGACGTCCAGTTTATTTTAGACTTGTTCGTACAGGGTGTTCCAAAAAAGCCGCCATTTGAGCATTTTTGGCGAAAATTTTTCCAAATTTTTTCCTCCCAAAATGACTCTTTAGGGGTAATTTTATACGAGAAATCGATTACAAGCACTCCCGAAGCATGAAAACGCTTTTTTAAACCTGTTTTTCATGAAAAATACTGGTTTTTCGAGTATTTTATACATGTTTTTCCCAGTAAAAATCAGTATTTTTCAATGAAACAGGTTGAAGAAAGCGTTTTCACGCTTCGAGAGTGCTTGCAAATGATTTCTCGCATAAAATTACCCCTAAAGAGTCATTTGGGGGGAGGGGAAATTTTGAAAATTTTTCGCCAAAAAATGCTTAAATGGCGATTTTTTTGGAACACCCTGTGGTCTCTAGGTAACTAATTATTGTGCTTACCAATCTGACTACGTTCATTAGTGAGAAAAAATTCAATTTTTGAGAAAAAATACGATTTTTAGGGTCGGCATAAGCTATCGCACAATCACAATAAAAAGTTCCGTGGTACCAAAAAAAAATTTTCGACTATATTTGAGAAATTTTTTAAAAGTATTAGAACACACCTAAGCAAGGAGATTGACACCCTTGACTAGCCGGATTGACTCCACAAGCAACTTGTTGTCGCCGCAGCTTTCGATTTTCAATACACCGTTGTTTGGTCTCATCAAATTCGAAATTCTCCGGACAATCGCGTTTCGTCCAAATCCCTAGATATTTATCCGCGAGCTTATACTCGTTGACTTCTTGCTCCGAGAGTGGAGAACATTCATAGAATTCTGCGACATCCAGTCCAGATTTGAAATGCTCCACTGTCATGCACAGCCGGCCAGTGATATCGGACGCTGGTGAGGATAGCCGATGGGGTTTTGTGAAATTACCAAGACCATCTTCTTCAGATGCTAATATAGTGCTAGCTAAACGAAGAATGATTTTGGTGAGTGGTATCCCATTCCATCCATTGGACAGTTCATTCAACATGAACACTTCATCCAGCATGGACATTTCATCTACTGGACACTTCATCCACCAAAGACTACCAAAAAAAACCCACCCAGGTGTTCCTGGTGGATGAAGTGTCCTCGACGGGTGAAGTGTCCTTGGGGGACGAATTGTCCAGTGGATGAAGTGTCCGTAGACGAAATGAAGTGTCCAGTGGATGAAATGTCCATCTACCATGGACACTTCATCCACCATGAACATTTCACCCACCATGGAGATTTCATCCACTGGACACTTCATCCTCCAAAGACCACCAAAACAATCCACCAAGGTGTTCCTGGTGGATGAAATGCCCTTGGGGAACGAATTGTCCAGTGGATGAAGTGTTCATGGTGGATGAATTGTCCGTAGACGAACTGAAGTGTCCAATGGATGAAGTGTCCATACACCATGGACACTTCATCCACCATGAACATTTCATCTACCATGAAAATTTCATCCACTGAACACTTAATCCACCAAGGACCACCAAAATAATCCACCAAGGTGTCCCTGGTGCATGAAGTGTCCGAGGACGAACTGTCCTTCGTGTATGAAGTGTCCAGTGGATGAACTATCCATTAGATGAAATGGGATACCACCATTTTGATAAAACAAATTGTGCTTACATAAAAAAGAAGCTAATAAGAAATGCAAAAATATTTTTAGACTATTCAATCTTCGATTAGACATGCGAGAGACAATAAATTCATAGGTCATGTCTGAATGAACCGCTGAAACGGATTGTTCTTCGTTGGTGGTCAATTTGCACATCGACTTAGAAAAAAATGTGGACAACAAGAGAGCCCTTCTCTCGCACTCCCTCCCGGAGAGTCTCAAAGATATGGCGGAATCCCGGCCGCTACGGCTTTTAGTAGGGAGCAGTTTGCTTAATGAACACTAACACCATCTACTAAAAGATTTTCCAAAGAGAGAAGGGGGAGAATCATCAACCGGTTGCGGACAATCACCTTGAGAAAATAGCGGACAGAAGAAGAGAGAAGGTAGTGCTCATGTTTGTCAGCTTTTTGGAGCTGTATTGGTCAGTTCCAAAATACGACCAATGAGTATGACGCATGGCAATAGTGGACAAGAAGTAAATTAATAGCTCCTACTGACTCATGAGTCTAGTTGGATAACGGAAATGTATGCAAATATTGTTCAAGTAGCAATTGTGAATGATGACATAAGACGTCATTAACCGTATTTAAAATTACACCACTGTTCCGGCGAAAGCGGTGGTTCAATGCATACATTACCAATGGGGGGGGGGGACTGTCCCTCTCATGTAGCTAGCATCGAGCTAAAAAATAAGATTCATATAGCCTCGGAGTTCCAAGTCTCAAAGCTATATAGCCGAGACAAAAAATTAGATGGCGGCATTTTTTTTGGTCGATAACATATAGCCCGAGGTAACTTGTCCCTCCCCTCCTTGTTCATGTATGGTTCAGTGGTAGAATGCTCGCCTGATACGCGGGCGGCACTGGGTTCGATTCCCGGTGCATCATGTCGTGGGAGTTTCTAAATTTTGCTAACATGTGTTCATTTTCTATGATTGTTATTCTTGTACCATCTGTAATAAAATGCTGCTTGTCCGACAAGTCTTTCATATGAAGCAAATGGTGCTGTTAACTCTATGAGCATCTGATTCCACTTTGATTTTTTACCAGGCACAGTTTTTTTTACGAAACATTGAATTTTTTGTGAAAAAATGAATTTTTGCTCAAAAATCGAATTGTGGTCAAAAAATTAAATTTTTTTGTAAAAAATCGATTTTTTCTCAAAAATCGAATTTTTGATCGAAAAATGAATTTTTTGTGAAAAATCGAATTTTTGCATCGATTTTTTAACTTTTCATAAAATGAACATTGTAGCAGTTTTTTATAGCCAATTGAGACGAACAAAATGACAGCAAAATTATCCAATTTGAACATTGTTTTGGGTTATTGAAACGAAAATTCTGATTCAGGGTTTTCGTTTCAATAACCC
>JAQGCP010002158.1:0-10869 GCA_034699885.1 Acrobeloides thornei | reverse complement strand
CATTCTCATTAAGCTTTATATTCTTTTCAGTTTTATTTACTATTACCCTTTTCATGGCCTAGCTTTATATAAATTGTCGGCTACATGGCAAATGGTATAAAGAAGCCGATCGTCCGATCTGGCAAGTTAAGCAACGTTGGGCCAGCAGGTTCTTTTTTTGCAAAAAATTTTTGAAAAGCAAAAGTTTTACCCTCGTGGGAATCGAACCTGTGGGCCCAACGTTGCTTAACTTGCCAGATCGGACGCTCGCTTTCTTTATACACTTCGCCACGTAGCCGACACTTTATATAAAGGGTAATAACGCATTTTCATCAACATTATTATTGTACTATATGGTCACTTTAATTTGGATTTTCTCTCTATTGCATTCTTGCTTGATTTGTACTCTCTCGTTATACTTGCTTTCAAAAATTTAGCCTATAAATTAAAAAATTTTTGTCATTTATTTAAGCCTTATTCGAATTCTCGTCCATGTCTTGATGAAAATTTTTATACTGCGTCCTAGTCTATTCTAGATTCTGATATTTGAGATTTTTTTAACACTATTCAGCCAATTTGAAGTCATCATCTCCTTTTGCTTTGGTATTTTTCTTATATAAAATGTTCACCTGGATTTAATCTTTTTTGTATAGATTTTGGTTCTATGTTAACACTCTATGTAATCTCGGTGTACTATATTAGTATTTGTATGGTAAAACATGATAAAAGAAATAAATTAAAAATTGGTCAATTTGTGGAACCCCATCTCTTATAGTATTCTGGTTGTGAGTATGTGTGTCTCGCTGTCATGGAGAATTATAGTGAAGGTTTGGAGAATGGTGGTCAGAAATAAAGTTGTTTGTGGTGATTTTAGAAGGTGTTTAATCAAGATTTTGGATTTTTTGAGCCATTTGAAAATTTTCGATTTTTTGAGTTTATTCACGTTCATATTTTCATTAACATGACTCGATGTTGTGTGTTCGTGTCGGTGTAGTTCGTAAAACGTGGCCAGAGAGAAAGAGGGTTGGGGAGAAGGACGTGAAAGATAGGGAGGAAAGGGAAAAAGGAGAAGATGTGACTGGTGAGGAATAATGGACGTTGTCGGACAGTTGGTCGACCAGACAGGGGCCTTAGGCTTTGGCCCGAGTCGACTAACTGTCCGAGAGGATGGATGGGGAAGTGAGGAAGAGAAGAGTGAGGCGATGAAGGGGGTAGGGCGAGGAATTGAGAAAGGAAGAGGGGATGGATGGATGAGTGAAGAGGGAGGACGAGGGTTAAAGGAACGGTAATATTGATTTTATGCTCCTCTTGAATTGTCGAGACGATAGCGTAGTGGTTAAGGTAGTTGCCTTTCACCTAAAAGGTGCTGGTTCGAATCCCACGTTAAGATGGTTTCCTTTTTATTTCTATCTTTTGAAATGTTCGAAATTCTCTTTCATAAATATGTATGTATTAAGAAGAATTCTTTGTTGACTCTCGAAAATAAGAGATAACATAGAAAAAGAGATAACATATAACAGCAAAGCGAATTAAGTGCTCGATGTGCTCAAACTTATGAAGAAATTTTCTACACGTGATAATTTATCATTACAACGTGTTGTCTAGGTTGTTTAAATACCGGGTTTTGAAAGAATGATGTTATAGTTAAGCTGGATTAAGAAATATATTTCAGGACTATTTTAGTTAGGCTTAGTTATTTTCAAATACAATTCATAATACAACTAGAAATCTTTTTTCTATTTTTACCAACGTTAATCAACTTTTTTAGGCTCCATTAATTTTTTCACGTTTACTTTTTTCATGTTTTTTTTCAGCTTGAGTGATTCCCGATTTCTGTCTAGCAGCTTTTTTCTGCTTTTTTGTCGGGCGGAAACGTTTGAAACAAATTTGAAAATTGAAAAATGTTTAAAAGCGTGAAAAAAGTACGCATGAAAAAAGTTACGTGAAAAAAGTACGCGTGAAAACCCAAAAACGTGGACAAAATAATAGTGCCCTTTTTTAGCATATTAATAAATCTATATAAACAATGCCTCGTCGTTCTTCTCCAAGATCAAGTGGACCTGTTCGAGGTTCTTCTCCATCATCTCGATCTTCGGCTAAAAGTAGCGGTGGAGGCTGGTTTTCCTCACGTGGAACCAATGCTTCACGCGCTACCCCCATGCCAGCACCACCACCACCTCGTCCAGGCATGGGTGGCATGCAACAAGGAAGACAAGGACCTGGATTGATGGGACAAATGGCAGCTACTGCTGGTGGTGTTGCAATTGGTTCAGCTATGGTAAGACCATAAATATTTGGTACTACTAAGGATTAGCGAGCCCGCGAGACGTGAATTTTTTCCAAAAAAAAACTACATTGTTGAAATTTCAGGGGCATTATATAACGGATAAAATGAGAGGAGGTGATGATCAATCAGTCGAACAGAACCGTCAAGATTCGTTCCCTCAGCAAAATCAAGGCATGCAACCATGTGAGTTCGAGTGGAAACAATTTTTGGAATGGTAAGACATCTTTGAGATATCTTCAAATGTTTTACTTTTTTTTAGTACACAATCTCAACAAAATTTGGCCCAATGCCAGGCACTTAATGAAATTTTTAAACGATGTCAAACACAACTTGCTGATGGCCAACAATAAGTTCTCGAGCAATCTGTGTATATAAAAAACTGTACTTTAGTTGATTAAATCATGTATTTATGTTGAGACCGATCACTTGAATAAATTAGATACTTTCTTCATTTATTTTTCTCAATGAGTCGAAATATCGAAAAAATATTTTACAAATATTCCAGGGAAATACAAATTGAATTTTGAAGTCGAATAGCTAAAACTTTGTTAAAGGGGGTCCAAATTAGGGCCCTTTCTCCAAAAATTTTGTTGTTGAAAAATGACCTAGGGGTAAAAAATCGGTTGCGCACATTCCCGTCGCGTGAAAATGCTTCCTCCACCTTGTTTGCGCGAAAATAGCACTATTTCACGTTAAAAATAGTGCTATTTTCGCGAAAACAAGGTGAAGGAAGCATTTTTACGCTACGGGGATGTGTGCAATCGATTTTCACCCTATTTTATTTGTAGGTCATTAAAAAAATTTTTTGGAGAAAGGGCTCTAATTTGGAACCCTTTTAAGGATTCAGAATGTCATTGGTTGGGTTTATCGGCCTTGGGAATATGGGAGGGCATATGGCCAGAAATTTGATGCGGAATGGTTTCAAGCTGATTGTAAACGATGTGGATCCTAAGAGAGTCGCAGAACTCAAGGTATTTTTTCAGCTTATTCAATCTTCTAATTATCTAGGCTGACGGAGCTGATGTGGCACAACATCCAGCAGATGTGGCAGCGGCAGCCAAAGATATTATAACTATGTTGCCGAATAGTGGGCATGTTTTGAGTGTATTTACTTCAGATAACGGACTTTTAAGGTACAGTCAACTCTGAACTTAGTGGCCCCTCCCTCTAATAGGGGTCAGGGAAATTTTTTTTGGGTGTCCCCGAACTTTTGTTTGGTGTCCTCGAACTCTTGGACGCACTTCCCCGAACTTTTGCCCCCCTGATATTTTTTGGTCGCCCAAATTTTATTCTTTTAAGCCTCGTTTAAAAGAAAATCTTATTTTTTTAAATTTTTATCCAAAATGTACTTATTTTTCATTTGTCTGCCTTTGCACCTCTAGTTTAACAATTGAACTTCACTTAATTTTGACCTGTGAACAAAATTTGAAATGTACCCTTTGAAACGTTGATTTATAATTCTATGTTTAAAATGGGTCTATTTAGTAAACTTCAACCAGGATCTATTTGTATCGATAGTAGTACAATTGACCAATCGGCTTCTGTGAAAATATCGAATCTGGTGGCCGAAAAGAACTCATCATATTTAGATGCTCCAGTTTCAGGAGGCGTTACAGGTAATTTGAGTTCGTCGTTTTTCGGGGATTGTTGTGGGAGAATTATATTCAAATTTTCCGAAAGCCCAATACAGGGTGAGCCAAAAAAACCGTACTTTTGCGTTTTTTGTGGCTATATCTTATACCTATTCTCACTTTTTAGGAGCACAAAACGCTACGCTAACATTTATGGTGGGCAGTAGCAACCAGAAATCCTTTGAATATGCGAAGAAGTATTTTTCGTTGATGGGTAAAAATGCTGTGTATTGTGGACAAGTTGGCAATGGCCAAGCGGCTAAGATTTGCAACAACATGCTTTTGGGAATTGAGATGATTGGAGTGGCTGAAGCTATGAATCTCGGTGTTAAGTAAGCTTTTAGCATTATACTTAACGAATGGTATATGCTGGTTAATGAGAAGAAATGGAAAATTATCAACGGTATATAGCCCAGTCTAAGCCTATGAATCCTGAGAAAGCCTAAGCCTAAATAGTTTCAATGCAAAAACAAATATTTTCAGTGCAAAAATAAATATTTTCAATGCGCAAATAAATATATTTCGAAAATAAGTGCATGTTTACCCTATACTGTGTGATTTTTAGAATGGGACTGGACCCCAAACTGTTGGCTTCTATTATCAACACCAGTTCTGGTCGGTGTTGGAGCAGTGACACTTATAACCCTGTGCCAAATGTCATCGAGGGAATCCCTTCATGTAAAGGCTATAGCGGTGGTTTTGCTAGCGAGCTAATGGCTAAGGTATATAGTCTTTCTGCTTCAACTGAAAGCAGTTAACTTACATTCAATGTTTAGGATCTTGCTTTGGCTCAAACTGCGTCAACGGAAACGAAATCACCAACTCCACTCGGGTCAATGGCGCACCAAATCTATCGGATTTTATCTCATTCACCCGAATTTGCTAAGTAGGTCATTTTTCACTTGTGTTTAGAACATCCAACTATTTTTGGCACTTACTTGAAATGCTTCCTCTGTGGAACATGCCCAAAATTCGCATAATTTGAGCTGTTTATACTACCTTTTGAATCGAATTATGCGAATTTTGACCCGGACTAAAGGGCATGTTCCACAGAGGAGGTATTCTAAATAAGTACCCTATTTTTCAGGAAAGACTTTGCTGTGGTTTATCAATTCTTGAAGGACCAAAAAGAGATCTGATTATTTATAGGAATTTTTAGGCATTTATATTAGTTTTGTTTAAATCCCCTTTGTTGTTAATGAGCTTTTGTATTTTCTCCGACCGGCCGGCCGGCAATTTCTGCATCCTATAGGCATCACTATTTTTAAAAAATTGTGAAATAATATTTTTCTACTTTTTCAAATGACATTTCATGATGTTTACGTGTATTATGTTATGTGCCTTAATTGTTTTATAAAAAGTCACAATTTTATTATAATAGTTGATCACATACTAAAACTCGGTGGAATAAAAATTAGTTAAATTTAATAAAGTTTTTGCATAAATAGTTTACAATTTATAAAGAATCATTTACTTTTCACTGTTAAAAGGCGAGATCCTTAAAAGCACTTATAAAACGAAAATACACTACAGGATGTATAAAAAACCGGAATTTGGGCGATTTTTTCATGTTTTTTCGACCCGAAATTTTTTTCAAGAATACTAAAAATGACCCATAAGGGTAATTTTATGCGGGAAATCGATTGCGTGCATTCCCGAAGCTTGAAAATACTTCCCATATCGTGATTCAGGAAAATAAGTGTGTATATAAAAGCGAAAAATACAAATTTACACACTTACTTTCCTGAATCAGGATCTGGGAAGCATTTTCAAGCTTCGTGAATGAGCGCAATCGATTTCCCGCATCAAATTACCCTTATATGGGTTATTTTTACGATTTTTGAAAAAAATTTCGGGTCGAAAAAACATGAAAAAATCGCCCAAATTCTGGTTTTTTTTTGTTATGCATCTTGTATATAATTTTAGGTATTTGAATTTAAATACATTGTACAAGGTATTGAAGGAATTGGTAAATCCGAAGTGAAGCAAACTGCTAAGCATTTAGCTGCTGGCGAAATCCTTCTCAAGTTGACGGAGGATGAAAGAAAACTTGAAGCATTTTTCCCAAGTTTTACAAAAGAAGCTGCGAAACGATATATGTAAGTAGTTAAGATTTTTTATTATCTACTCTAAAACTTTAGTATAAAACAAATGGACCATACGAAAAAGGAAGATGAAGTGTCACGTGCCAAGGCCAGTGAAAATTGGATTGGAAAGCTGAATGAACTGTATTTAAAGAGGAGTATTTAGCATGAATAATGAGACGTTTTTCAGAACAAAGAAGCATAAGATCGGTGATATCCACTATGAACAAAAAGAAGAAGGACCAGCACATAATAAGACTTTTACTGTTACTTGTACTGTGCTCGAATTTGTTACACATGGAACCGGAAAAAAGAAACAAGAAGCAAAAGCTGAGGCTGCAAATCTGATGTGTCAAAAATTGGAAGAATCAGACGTTCTTAACAGTATGCATAAATCATTGAAAAAATTTCGAATAAAACTGAAACGAAAAAATTGTCTCCCCCCAGGATCCCCCCTTATGTTTTTGCCCGAAATTTTTGAAAATTTTTTCTAAAAATCCTAATGGTCTCCCACGATTTTTCACCAAAAATGACCAAAATTTCCTATTTTTCACCAAAAGGTCGCAAATTTTTCTATTTTTTCTACAAAAATTGTAATTTTCTGAGCATTTTCAGCTCAAAAACAAGCGTTTATTTCTCGTCGAAACAAGCTGATTTAAATCGGTTTTGATCGATTTCTCGTGGGTGTCAGTATTTACAAAATGTTAAAAAAATTTAGAGACGAGTCCCAACGCGAGTTTGCACGACCCTATTGCGAAAACCAGCTCTGAGGGAAACCTACAGAATAATTCGAATGGAAATACCAACGGGAGAGAAACACTCAAGAAGTCCGACGTGAACCCATCAGTGAATCTTAATGTACTTGGCTTGATAAAGCAAGGAATGAAAGAAAATAGTACGGATGTCACAGAGTTATTGCATAGAATCGTTGATTTGAATGATCCCGACGTCGAAAAGACGTTCGGAAAAAGTCCAAGTGTGTTATATCATCGCGAAAAGAATGGGGAAAAGAACTCGAATGGTAATAGTTGTAGTCTACGTTCCAGAAACGTGTGTGAATACGGGGTGTCTCAAAATAAAGGGAACACCTGTAAAATTTTGTCCTTCATTTTGAGGCACCCTGTACTCACGAATCACGGTTTAATTGGAATTTCTTTGTCCAATTAGTGCTACAAATTTTCATTTTAGGAAATATTCCAATCTATCTGAAAATTTGTACGGATGAAAAAGATTTTTTGAATGTATTTGTTGGATTAGGATCGACTGAACAAGAATCAAAAAATGATGCGTGCCGCCAAGCTCTGACATTCCTCTATCATTTGGGACCTTTTTCCAACCATGAAACCTTATAATTGTGCAATTTGTTGTTTTTTGTTAGTATCTTTTTATTACAGAGTGAGCCAGAAAAAAAGCGTTTTCTTTTGGCGAACAATCTTCAAAAAATTTTTTCAAAAATCACCTATAAGGGGTATTTTCATGCGAGAAATTGATTACGCACATCGAAAAATCTTGAAAACGCACCCCAGACTAGGAAAAATAACTTGAAAATACGACAATTTGATATTTCACGGTCTAAGAAGCGTTTTATAGGTTAAACTCTTAGGCAAATCTTGGTAGTATAAAGGAACATCCTTGAATAAAGGATCGTCTCAGGTACTCATAGTTCTATTGGTGGCTTCAGGAGCACTTGTAACTCGGGCTAATCTATAAGCATTATAATAGACAATCGTGTTTCCAGGTTCATCTCTTGCTCGAGTAACAAAATTTTTTTGAAAAAGTTTCACCAAAAAACGCAAAAGTACGGTTTTTTTTAGCTATAAATTTATTGAAAATCAACAAACATTTACAACATAATAATCATAACAAATCACTGTCTCCATAATTTCAAAACCTTATCCTTTCCTCCACTTACAACTCTTTCTCCATCTGGACTCCAATCCACAGCATAAACTTCATCGCCATGTCCGGGTAGGTCCAATAGCAGACGTTTGTTTCGCATATCCCATATTTTGAGTGTCGAGTCTCTTGAGCCGGACACCAAAAGGCGACTGTCGGCGGACCAAGAAATCTGATAAACAGCACCAACATGACCGTGTAAAGTGGTCAAAAATTTTCCAGTTCTTCCGCACCATAACTTGATGGACTTGTCGAATGAGGCTGATGCAATGGTTCGACCATCCGGTGAGAACAATACTTGATTAATCAATTGCTGGTGTCCAGTCATTCTAGTTAAAGGCTGTTTCTTTTCTTCTGGTTCCCAAAAATACATAGTGAAATCGTCTGAGCCCGAAACCAATTTTTCGCAACTCCCATGTATAGCCATTTCATAGCGCTTCTTCGCAATATCTCTAGCCTAAATGAAAATTGGGAGCTATTGTAGATCAGGGGGTCCACTCCATGGTCAAAAATCGAAAAAAATTTCTAAAATTTTTTAAACTGACATATTTAGGGGTAATTTGATGTGAAAAATCGATTGCGCGCATTTCCGAAGTTGAAAACCTATGTTTGATCCTTAAAAATTGAAAAATACGTATTTTTAAATGTTAAAATATGGGTAAAAATACGTATTTTTAAGAGCCAAATAAAGATTTTCACGATTCGGAAATGCGCGCAATCGATTTTTCGCATAAAATTACCCCTAAATATGTCATTTAAAAAAAATTTTTTTCGATTTTTGATCCTGGGTGACCCCTTTGATCCACAATAGATCCGAAAATTGGTAAAACTGTTCATTCCCTTTATTACCTCTTCTTCATCAACACAATTCGCATCTCGTCCCAATGATAAATCGAATGCACCCGTTCTCAACACATAATCAACATTCAATGCCAGGGAATTGATCCAATGTGCATGGCCAGTTAAAGTTCGACATAAAACGCCATCCGAAGTTCGCCATACCTTTATAGTACGATCCTAGAAAGAAACAAAATCTAACTCGATTTCTACTCTACCATACACAATGACGTAGCCAGAAATTTTTTATGGGGGGAACTACCCGAAAATTTTCAAAAATTTGTCTTTTGTCTTTTTTTTTTGAAAAAACATAAAGGGGCTTATGGAAAAAAGTCGCCAGGTCAAAAATGCGGGGGTTTAGGGGCAATTTCCGAAAAATGCGAGGTGGTCCATATATGATCCCCCTGCCCATATACAAACCTGAGATCCACTGTATAAAAGGCCACTACCGCCCCATCGAATACAAGTCACTGACGCGGTATGACCAGAGAGTGTTTTCTGCGTGGTGCCAAGTATAGTATCCCAAATTCGAATCGTGGCATCTTTTCCAGCACTTGCTAATAACCTTGAAAAAATCATGAAAAAAGTCGGAGAAAAGATTTCAGACCAACCTGCATTGTGGGTCTTCGTGTAGAGGATTCCAAGCTAAACTGGTTACCCATTGCTTGTGCCCGATTAAAGGCTTGCCAATTTGCTCACCACTAGGATTCCATAGGCATATCTAATAGAAAATATTTTGTAAATAAAATTAAAGGGAGAGGGCCGATTGAAGCGAGTTATCGCAAAAAATTTGTTTCAAAATTTTTTCGACAAACGTAAAAAATGTTCGAAAAAAAACTATTTTCGAAGAAAAATCGAAAACAATTTTTTGGGGTGTTTTTTTCAATCAGATTTGACATCTCAAAATCAGCACTTTTCGGAAAAATTAGTAGACTTGATATCCCTGTGTATCCCCTTTTAAAAGAGGATACCTACCGTGCCATTTTTGCAAGCCGAAGCAAGTTTCTTTCCATTCGGTGACCAGGAAATGCACAACACCCAGTGCTTATGACCTTGACAAGTTTTATATGGGAGTTCTGTTGAAAGATCCCATAAACGAACCGTACAATCACCAGACCCACTTGCTAGACTTCTAAATTTTTATACAAAGTAAATGAGAATTAAGATCACATGACGTACTTCCCATTCGGACTAAATTGTACACTAATCACTGGCTCTCCATGACCAGGCAAACTTGATGTACATCGGGTAACAGGACGAACTCGGAAAACTGCTTGCGGTAAACAAATCAAGGATAAGCCCTAAAAAAATCTCATCACTGTTTTTCAGTGGCAAGAGGGACAACAACCTTTTCAATATTCAATTTATCATCTGGCAAAGATTTCTGAATCGACTCAACAATCTCCACGTTTTCGTCTGTCCGAAATGCAATTGGAATTGGATCGTCGGCCTTTTCTAACAATTGGTTACAAAGCAACTGAAGCTGCTCAACCGATGTTGAGATTGGCAAAACTATTGGCGCACCACCTAATTCTGTACCATCTTCAGTTAAAAATCGAACAGAAACACCAGGGATTGTTTCAATTTCCATCTTTTGCTATAAAAGAATCTACACAAAAAGCCAAAAAATTATGTGCTCCATAAAATAAAAAACTTCGCAGAAACAAAATTTTATTGCGTAAGAAAATTTCCTCCAACGTAAAACATTTATTTATATTTAATCCGTAAAAAATAAAATTCCATACAATACAATGTCTGACAAAGTTTAAAATATCCAGACTACAGGGTGGTGAGTAAAAAAACGTAAATTTTTCGTTTTTTGGCGAAAAAGTTTTCAAAAATCGCATGAAAATATCCTTTATAGGTGATTTTTGAAAAAAATTGAAAATTTTTGACAAAAAACGCAAAGTAAGGTTTTTGACTCACCCTGCAGTCAGCCACGTTTGTAGAAAGCTTTAAGTTAAACAATTGGTTTTTTCATAATTCATAGGCGCCATTTATACTTCCGTTGCGTCGCAACGCAGCAGTGCATTTTGTGTCGTGCGACGCGTCGTACGACACAAAAATGCACTGTCGTGTCGCGACGGAAGTATAAATGGCGCCTTATGGTTTCACTTGAAAAAATTTGGTACTTATGCACTATCCCCCAAGCTGA
>JAQGCP010002157.1:0-10869 GCA_034699885.1 Acrobeloides thornei | reverse complement strand
CCAATGATTGTAACCATCATAACGCACTGAATCGTTTACTCGCTTCGATCTTTTCGCAATAGGCTCAGACGATCTGCGGCCAGAATTTGATGGGTTCACAGCATTCGTTCGCAGATAAGATAAGAGGTAGTGACATAGCGCCGAAAGCCGAGAAAGTCGAGTTTTCCTTGGTCCAATTGGCGGTGGAGTTGCCAGGCGTTGTGGCAGGCGGTATCGATGGCAAAAGCAAAGCAACTGAACCACCACTTCTTCGCTTTGATGCTGTAGTTGTTGATGTTCTGATCCATCCGGTCCACTCCTCCCATGTATGTGTTATAAGCTGCGATCGTGTTAGGCTGAGTGATTAAAACTTTCTTCTTTGGAATCCAAGCGGATTCGATCCACCGACTTTCTGATGGAAAAAACGTCTCGAAACCGTTGAATTCGAGTTTCTCGTATAGAAATTAGGGTAGAAAAGTGATTTTTAGAAAAAAATTTTTGGTACCATTTTGGTACCGGTCGGCATTAATGGGTTAAAAACAAGCGTTTATCAAACAAGTTTTCGCCTGTGGCGCTGGATGTTACTTTGACTAAAGTAATTCACCAAAATTGTCCAAATTCATTTTTTAACAACAAAAAGCCCCAAATTTGACATTTTTTAAACCAAAAGTTCTTCATTTTCTGGGCATTTTCAGCTTCAAAACAAACAAGCAAGTATTTTTCAAAAAGATTTTTGCCTGAGGTGCTGATTATTGCATTGACTCAAGGATTTCAACAAAATTTTCGTCGAAAATCGAAAATTCCTTAGCGTTTTCCGCTTAAAGGGCACATGTGTTTGCCTGGTTCACAAAATGTAAAGCCATGCTATTTTTTGTGGATTTTTGCATAGAAATTAGTGCTGCGCGTTGGCCTGCGGGCGAGGTTGCGGAACGGGGTTTTTTCGAAAAAATTTTTGCGGGGCAGGGTTTTTAAAATCTTGCGAGCGGGATCCCGCTTTTTTTTAAATATTGCGCGGGATTGTCGATTTTGCGAAATTTTCGATGAAAAAAGATATTGCGGGGCTGCGGGATTTTCAAAAATGTGCGTGCGGGGTTGCGGGGCGGGGTTTTTTTCTTAAAAAATGGTGCGGGCGGGGTTTGTGGGGCGGGATTCCGCCCGCGCGCAGCCCTAATAGAAACACCGTATATAGGCACTAGGCCCCTCGTTACGGGCTCTCGTTACTGAGCACACTCATCACGGCCACTCGTTACAGAATCCGCTTGTTACGGCCTACCAGAGGCGTGCTAGGATTTCAAAAATGGGGGAGGGGGAAACCATAAACAACTTTTTTTCAATTTTTTATGAAAAAATTGAATTTTTAAAGTTAAAATTAATCGGGTTCTGTAACGAGAGGCCGTAACGAATGGTTGTGAATTCGCGTCGTAACGAGGGGCCTAGTGCCCGTATATAGGGGTTTTTTATGCGAAAAATACGAATCTGACGTTATTTTTGATCGATCGAATTATACACCCGACAAAATCGTGTTTATTGAAACGATTGGTGTCCAGTTTATATGTAAAAAAAAAACAATATGCAGGGGTTATAGCGCTAGCTGGCGCTATAACAATCAATATTCCTTAGTGAGAACTTTTGCCCCTTGACGAGGATATACCGCCACTTACGCGAGGACTTTTGCACGCCCTGTATGTATGTTTTTATCGGTACGAGGACGGTACACACCTCACAGATTTTGACGAATTTTTCACACATTTCCAAATTTTGCACTCATTTGTTCAAATCTATCTATAGGCTTTTGTGCGTAGAATTACGTTATTTTATTTTGTTTTATTAGCTGTGAATTCTATTTAATTTCGCACGCGGCTGTATAGCCGTATATAAATATTATAAAAATCAGTGTGAAAAATTCGTCACATTTGAATCTGTGAGATGTGTACTGTCCTAGTGCCGTTTTTTCTTACCCCTTCAGCTATGTTAACATCTAATTTACTAGAAAGATCTGAGCCTCCGATCCAGATCTTTATAACACGCAATTTCATAAAAGAACTTTTTTGTCGAAAAAATGCATTCATTACTTAATTGCATCTCATAGATTGAACACAATGCTTTCTCTCTCCCTCACTCTGCGATGTTTCCTGGGTTACTCGACGCGGATAAATAGAGGGATAAAAGTTCTGAGCGTTTGATCTCGTATTAAATTCTGTTTTGTAATAAAATATTCTTTTGTTGATTCACTCTCAAGTTTCATAATTTTTCATAAATTGTTTTGTTCAAATTGAATATGGGTGTTGTTCAAATTTTTCCACGCATTTTTATTATGTTATAGCCTCGCCTAAAAGTTTGGGCATTCAATGGAGCCAATTTCTTTCTTTGGTCTGTATGACCAAAATATCAGTTATGGTTTAGTATAATGTTTACAGAGTCAATGTCCTCTGACTATTGATGTCGCCAGGGGAAATTTGTATCAGCCATTATTCATTGGATTCATTTTTATTATTAAAGGACCAGTCCAATCGGAAAATTGTACGAAAACATGAGTCAGGGTTTTCGTTTCAATGTATGAAAACATGAGTCCAAAGTACGAAAACATGAGTCAGGGTTTTCGTTGATTCAGAATTTTCGCTTCAATAACCCAGAATATTGTTCAAATTCAATAATTTTGACGTCATTTTATCCGTCTCGATAAGAGTATAAAAAATGCCAACTTCTTTTTTCCTCATTAAGGAATTTGAATTTTATAATGGTTGATTAAATCGTTTAAATGAAAAATTTCATTGAAGGCTCTTCGTTTTAATGTAGAAACTCATTTGAAAATTTTTTTGCAATTTTGTTTCGATCATAACTTTTTACGATTAGATTTTCAAGTAGTGCCGTAAAAACAAAAAATGCTCCAAATTTTGTGCTCTATCACATGGACATCAATTCCTCAAAATAAGACTGGTCTTTTAAAAACCTTACCTGTGGACAGTCTTGTGACTTCGAGCATATTAATGGTTGACCATCATCGCCAAGAACAGTCAGTGATGGTGCTGGGCATTCTGATTCCGATAAGTCAACATTTTTCGAGTCCGAGTTTTCTACTTGTTGATGAGTTTTCGATCCCTTCTGGACAATCTTTTCTTCGGCCCTTTTAATTTGGAATGAGCCTGGAGTCAAACTTTCACAGCATATACGCTTCCTACCAATGTTTGCGCAGTACATGTTGTTCTAAAAATTTCATTAAAAAAAAATAAATCTTGATATTGAAACCTGGGGGCAGGTTTTTTCATCATCACAAGTTAACGGCGATCCGAAAGAATCCAATACTGTTAATTCACCATCCGGGCAATCGATATCTGCCGAGTCTTGTTCCGGGGATTCTGCGCTAGGACAGCACTGGTAGTTGAAACCGGAAAAGAAGCATACATATCCCCTGCCGCAAACTAGTTCATTGTCCTGACCTAAAATAGTAATAAGTAACAAATAGATCTACTCTTGAGTTTAACCAGGGGAGTGCGCGCTGTCCCATACAGAAATTTCAGAAGCTCATAGCTTCCTCATATGAAAAATTTTTCATGAAAAATAACAGCAGATTCGTGTTTCTCGTATAAAAATACCCCTAGGCAAAATTTTTATATATTAGTTTTGGACACTGAAAAAAGAAATGACTCCTTGTGGGATCGAACCCGCATTTTTATATTGATAGTCTGACTCCTTAGTCACTAGGCTATGGTGCTATTTGATTTTAAATGGCCTTCTTTTCACTCAAACTTGTCATATAGCGCGCACTCCCGAGTTCGAGTTACCTGGAAGACATTGTACTGGTTTACCAAGATTGTTCAACTTTGGTTTAGCATTATTTGAGCAAGGAAATATTCGCTCTGAAAATTATTTGTTAGTACTAATCCTGATTTTCCCGCCATACGACCACGCAGGGATGCATCAAAAAGCTATATAGGGACTGCGCAAACATTGGCAGGAAGCGTATATGCTGTGAAAGTTTCGATGATTTTGGTGTCAATCGTCCTCCCTCATCGTCCCCCTATAACTTTTTTTCTAGCGCCGACATTTTTTATGGTCTCGAGATCGTCCGTGCACACAGACAGACAAACATTACACGTTTAATCTACCAGGATAACGATATTAGGACATCTCTATAGAATTGTAGCAAAATTGTATTCAATTGCTTACCTGCTATGCAAAAATTAGCTAGAAAGATAAGTAAAAACCCCAATTTTCTATTCATGATCAAAAAATGAATGTTAAGAATGTGACGGCTTTTTCACTCTTAGACTTTACCACCTTTTCAACAAGTAGATAATTTGGGTCAATCCATGTGCATCTCAAATCCTGGAATAAAGACTCTCTCCTTCGTTTCGCGGGTTTTAATTAATCAACTTGATGGAATCGGAAAACATACAAAGAAAGAAAAAACTTCGAATATATTCACTTTTATTATCATCTGTCATAATGGGGCAAACAAGATTAGAAATTTTACGTATACAGTTATATGATAGTAACTCAAAAACAAATGTATATCGTATAGTTTTTTTAGAATTATGATTACAATAAAATTCAATTCAAACTGAATATAGAAGTTCAAAATGCATATAAAAGTATTGGTACTCTTAAAGGAGAGAGACCCAAAATAACGTGAATTTTTTAGAAAAAATGATCCATATAGGGGTAATTTTTTGCGGGAATCGATTGAGCACATTCCCGCAGCATGAGAATGCTTTCCTGACACTTATTCAGGGAAGGGGGATATGTGTATTGAAACGAAAATTTCGAAATTTCGCAAGAAAATAGTTTTTCTAGGTGGGGAATTGGATAAAAAAATACAGCGTTTTTTATGACTTGGAAAAACGAATAAAATGATACCAAAATTATCGAATTTGAACAATTTTTTGGGTTATCGAAACGAAAACCCTGATTCATGGTTTTCGTTTCAATAACCCAACTCGATTTTCAACATGAATAATTTTGGTGTCATTTTATTCGTCTCGCCGAGTTATAAACAAACTCGTTTGAAATTTTTTTTCGCAATTTTGTTTCGATCATAACTTTCAACCGTTAGATTTTTAAGTAGTTCTGTAAAAGCAAAAAATGCTCCAAATTTTGTGCTCTATCACATGGACATCAACTCATCAAAAGTTGACTGGTCCTTTAAGAGTACCAAAGTAAAAAAAAAACATGTATAAACTTAAACATAACTGTGCATAAGGGATGGTAATGTTTTTTTGGTTATCCTTACAATCTTAACATAAGTCTTTCACAGGCAAAAAAGTTTATACACATTTTTGAGAAATAAACCATTCATACGAAAGATGTAAAGTGAGTGGAAAATTTTCTGACCTTAGCATTGGATGCGTAAGGGTAGCGGTGGAGGGACAAAAAGATAGGACTCTTGTCCCCCATGGTCAGAAACTTTTGCCTCTCCCTGTATTATAATACAATTGAGAACCAATTGGATTTATGTTAGCACCGGCTTTAGATCAAACGTCATTTTAACAAAATATGGCAAAACATATATTCACAGGCAAAAAAGGCAGTAAGTTTCGATAGATCGTTTAATAATATACTCTATTTCTGTATGCATATAGTCGATTTTTTCGTTCAAACATTTTGAGATCGCATTGAAAATCAGGAACTAAAAAATCTATGTGTATTGAAACGAAATCATCGGACAACAGAAAATTCGAAATGCATCGATCCGTTTTAGACGAGCGATATATAGCTCATGGAATTTTGAAAGAAAAAATCGACTATATCTAAGCAAGAAGTGCATATAGAGTATATTTGAAGAAAAAAAAGCTAATGTTGACTAAACTAGGATAACTATTCTAAACAAGAAAAAAATGAAAAATTTCTAAAAAATGAAGCAGCACAATTCTTGAAGAATTCCATGAAAGACATAGTAATTGATCTAAAATTTTTTGCCAACAACGATATTTTTCTTATGCATAGAGTAGAAATGAAATTATCAGCATTATAGAGAAAGATAGCCAATTGAAAGTATTTCTTTGAGCAAAACTTTGAGATTCAGTACTGCGCATCTCCCAGCCATCTGCAAGCATATCTTCGACATTCGCCCAAGTTCCATTATGCTCATGTGGTGGTTGTACACCCATAATATTGAGAATGAGCTAAAATGGAAGATAAAGGTGGGCAAGTATAGTCGAAGTTTTTTTTGGCTACTACGGAACTTTTTATTGAATCAGGCAATGTACACATTGAAACGAAAAGAAAGGATCCTTATATAGATGCATCCCTGCGTGGTCGTAGGCGGGAAAATAAGGATTAGTTAGTACTGTAGTAGTCTGTAGTAGTAGTTACTAACTACTACTATGACTACTACTACGACTACTATGACTACTACTACTACGACTACTACTACGACTACTACTACTACGACTACTACGACGACTACTGCTACTACGACTACTACAACTACGACGACTACTACTACTACGACTACTACGACTACTGCTACTACGACTACTGCTACTACGACTACTACTACGTCTACTACTACGACTACTGCTACTACGACTACTGCTACTACGACTACTAATAACTACTACGACTACTAATAACTACTACGACTATTACAGTACTAATAATCCTAATTTTCTCGCCATACGACCACGCAGGGATGCACAAAAAAGCTATATAAGGATCCACGTTTCTTTTCGTTTCAATGTACACGTTGCCTGATTCAATAAAAAGTTCGGTGGTAGCAAAAAAATTTTCGTCTATGTTTCTTTACTTGATACACATCGACTGTCTCTAATGGCTCGACTTGAATATCCTCTTTGAAGGCTAAAATATTCAACTATAAATTCAACTCATACAATTTTTCAATTTACCTGGTCCTCTGGCCAAAAAGAATCCATGCATGGCTGGATTCTCGTTATCCCACCCACTTGCCATTTTAAATTTTCGACCATCAGCTTCACTTACATCGGTTGATGGAATTTGCTGTCTCTAAAAAAGCGTTACTCTCGTTAAATGTTACTCTCGTTTTAAATCAACAATCTTACGGTGAGTAAAATCGTTCCAGGTTTTGTGAAGATCACAATAGGCGCTAAGAAGCGAGCGTTCTTCCAATGAAATCTTTCAGGAATTTCATGAGCACGGTAAACATTTACCAGTTGGCTTTCTTCACCATCATAGTCACCTAATGGAGCCCATTGATCACAAGTTTTCAATTCAAAGAAAACCTTAAAAAGGAGCAGTTTACTTTTGGAGAAATGATGCCATGTGATAGAGCACAAAATTTGGAGCATTTTTTGTTTTTACGGCACTACTTGAAAATCAAACGATAAAAAGTTATGAGCGAAACAAATTTTCAAACGAGTTTTAGTTACCCCACCCTCAATAATCTAGTGAAAAAATTTTGGAAAAATTCGAAAATCTCAGTCGAACACTTCCATAGGGTTTCTTATAAGTCAGCCTTACCGTATCTTCTTCCCCTTCTGCAGGGAAGACTTGCATCATGGCAAGAGAATTGGCTACCCGTTTAACACGAGACAGATCAGAAAGGCATTCTTCTAAATAGAATTGTTCTTCTTCATCAACTTTTAGGAGACCATGGTCTGAGAGAACAATCAAGTTGGTAGAGTCCAATAAACCATGCGTGTCCATTTCATCCTATAATTTCGTTGGATTACTGCCATCGTACTGCGATCGTACGATAGCTTGTGGCAATTTCGTCGTACTTTTACGTCGTACGTTAAT
This sequence comes from Acrobeloides thornei, assembly GCA_034699885.1. Lineage (NCBI taxonomy): Eukaryota > Metazoa > Nematoda > Chromadorea > Rhabditida > Cephalobidae > Acrobeloides > Acrobeloides thornei. The sequence goes on along the minus strand of JAQGCP010002157.1, from coordinate 3,174 downwards.
TTTATGATCGTACGATAGCTTGTGGGGCCGTCGTACTTTCGTATGATAGCTTGTGCCGTGCTTGTGGTGACCCTAACTTTATCACGAAAATCGTTATCAAAATGCGTTATCTTATCACTTATACTACTACTAACCACTACTTGATTTTCAGGGCTACTCATATGGGAAGTTCGTAAAATCGGTTAGGTGAATTGGATCCGAGTGCCAAGAATAACTGTAAAAGCTACCTGAAGTTTTTGCACCAGTTGATCTGCTTGGTTCAACGCTTGGCTTGTCACTGCACTATCTTCACCATGAAGCCTAAGGGCATTCGCCACTCCATTATATCGCATTAATATAAGCTAAACAATTTTTCAACGCGTTTTACTCACAACTGAATTCTATGCTTACTTGTTGTTTGTATGGCTGATACTTTTTGATATGCTTCAATACTTTTGGCAAATGTGAGAGTAGATCAATATTTTGCTGCTCTTTGAAGCTATGCCTTCTTTCATGGGGCACGTGCACTATCATATCACCATGGGGTCTCTTGAAAAAAATTCAATTTACAGAGTGCCCCAGGGGTGTCAGAGAGAGATCCGCATAATTAACATGGGAATACTTCTTCAAATTTCCGTATTCCCGTGTTAATCGAGTTCAAGTTGGACAGTAAAAGTAACGAATTTTCAAAAAGTTCCTTTACAAACCCCAAAATTTCAGCAGGGGTTTGTGAAGAAGCTTTTTGAAAATTCTTTACTTTTACTGTCCAACTTGAACCCAATTATGCGAATTTTGTCCTTTTTGGGTAGGGGGCACCCCGTAATTGACAAAATATTTTTATTTACATGGCAATGACTAAACCAGTAGCAATGAATATCTATGTCCGCTTTTCCTATTGTGTACCAAATTGGCTGGGAGCCAGTTATCCACCACCGGTAATCGGTGTCATTTTCTCCTTCATCTCGTTGGAAGAGCACATCCGATTCCTCGTTGTACATGAAATCGCTGGTAAAGTTGTGATTCTCCACATAAAGTCCTAAAAACAACTATGTTCAATATTCAATCTATTTACGTGCCCCAAAAAAGGGTACTTTTGTGATTTTGGGGCAATCTTTTTCAAGTTTTTAAATTTTACCAAGATAACCGATACTATTAAGGAGTAGCGACCGCAAACGCACATTTTCGAAGCATGAAAAATTTTTCCTGACCCTGATTCAGGCAATTGGTGCTTCAATACATCGCATTCTTTTTTTATTCATTGCCATATTTTGGATTTTTTGACTAAAATATACAAAATTGCCTGAATCAAGATCAGGCAAAAATTTTTCATGCTTCGAAAATGTGCGCAATAGATTCCTCGCATAAAAATACCCATATGCAAAAAATTTTCATACATTTTGGATGAGTAGGAAAGAATTTAACCTTCGGGGATCGAACCCTCGCACTTCGGAGTGGAAAGCGAGAGCTTTACCGCTTTGCTACGCTGTTTCCTATCAACCGCTGAAATAGCAAAAGTGCCAGTTTTTGGGGGTTCTTGTAATTAGTCAGCTTTATTGCTTGTCCATTTTTGAGCGGCTCTATTTGACTCAAATACAAATGAATAATTAAATATCCAAATCATTCGACCCACTGTTCAGGCATTCCGACAATAAATATTTTATGCATAGGTGGTAATCCGATTAAACAACTGGTCACTTGTTGGCCCTCCAAACTCCAAATTTACTCACTTGTCTATAAAGCAAATGAACTTGTGGGGAAAGTTCATTCATTGAGCGAAAATTGATTCAATCCAAGATAAAAAGCGCCATAGATTCATCAATTGGCGCTATTGAGCCTTTTTGTTTCCACTTTACACTTTGTAAAGTAAGGAAATGAAGAATTGCGGTTTACAAAAAATATAGACTTCAAAAAGATTTTAGAATGTGTAAAATTGAGTCTACTTGCTTTCTCTTTTTTGCTTAAAAATGGATGTGCTACGAGAAAATTTGAATGGGGAGGGGATAATTTTATGCGAGAAATCGATTGCGCGCATTCCCGAACCATGAAAACGCTTCCTTGACCCTGATTCAGGGAAGGGATACGTATTTACGTAAATAAATTGATTTTCGCTTCAATACACTGATTTCTTCCTTGAATCAGGGTCAAGGAAGCGTTTTCACGGTTCGGGAATGCACACAATCGATTCTCCGCCTCTGATCTAGATTAGTTTTAAAAAATCATATCAATACTTATAAAATTTAGGCCAACCTAATTATGGTTGTTGCGAAACCACGGATGATAAAAATCTTGAGCAAAAAATTGCCAGTGCTCAATTTATAAGAAAATATAAAAAGTCACATAAATTTACATGGAATTCAGGCTCAATTGAAGCGGCAGTGACTTCAGGTAACTAAAAAAATTCATTTTTAAAATTATCTTACTGCATCAAAGCAGTTTGTCTGCAGGACCGTAGCTAGGGGGAGGGGCATGTGCCCCCAAACCTGAAATTTCTAGAAAACAATGAAGATATAATAGGTCAATTTCTGACAAACAAATTTTCGATATAACCTATATAGGGGTAATTTGATGCGAGGAATCGATTTTGACGAATTTGTCACTTTGTTGCAACCCCTCGGCCCCCGGTACTTGTAAATTGAATTTTAGCTTGCCAAGATGATGCTGGATACAATTGTACGAATGGACAGAGCTATTGTACCGTTCCAGCGTTTGTTTCGTTCATAGCAATTATTATATATTTATTAATGTTTAGATATCATTCTTTCATGTGTCAACATTGTCCATCTTCATGTGGTTTTTGTAATGACTGGGATAAAGACTGTGCAGGAAGCTGTCCGGGTTTGGACGGTCGGTTATGCTTGCAAATGGATTTTAGCACTGGGCAATGGTACGCGGTAGATTGTGACGAGTCACTTTATGGAGCTTTTTGTATATTTAAGTGATGAGTCACTCTATGGGCCTGTCTATAGCTCACTCGCAGGGCTTGCGACTGACACGCAAGCCCTGTGAGTGAACTGTAGGAGGCCCTATGGAGCTTCTTGTATATTTAAGTTTCATTAACCCATTTTTGCCCACTGGGTCATATATGACCCACCACTTGTTTAAAGCAATAGCTCGGCCGGATTATTATATTGTGACAGGCCAAAGAGTAAATTATTTTCTCCAATATTAGATGAATATCTTTGTAAAAGCGCATTT
>JAQGCP010002156.1:0-10870 GCA_034699885.1 Acrobeloides thornei | reverse complement strand
TTGGCCATTTTAAGGGGTTTTTATGGGTCAAAAAAATTTTTGGACGTCGGATTCGTGTTTTTCAGCTATTTTTACCCATAGAAATGACATTTTTAGAAAAAAAATTTTCCGACTAATTCAAACGATGAAACGATATGAATGAAACGAACACAAATGAAGCGATGCGAGTGAAACAAATAAAACGGTACGAATGAAACGACATAATGGAACGAAACCAATTTCAGGGTTTTCGTGTCAATATTCAGGCAAATTCAAACCCGTTTCCGGATGCCGTTTGGAAATGAAATCGTTTCATTCGTTTCGAATGAAACGATCAAATAAAACGATACGAATGAAACGATTTCATTTTCAGATGGCATCCGGAAACGGGTTTGAATTTGCCTGAATATCGACACGAAAACCCTGAATTTGGTTTCGTTCCATTATGTCGTTTCATTCGTATCGTTCCATCCTCTTCTTTCCATTAGAACCTATTCCCACTTGCCAATTCGCTATAAGTATTGCCTCTATAACAGTATCATGTATCCCCAAGGGTCAAAAAAAAAGTTTTAAAAATCCAAAGGGTCCCCCTTTTATGTTTTTGACCAAAATCTTGTACCCCCCCTCCACCAATGAAAAAATCCTGGCACTGCTCTATCACAAAGTTTTTTATACCATCATCATTTTACCTGTATTTACCGAGAGAAAGGCGCATCAAATTGAAGCCTTTTAAATAGTAGAACTCTATGAATTTCTCTGCATTGTTTACACAAAGACCTGACTTATTTCAGCCATGAACTTGACTTGGATTACCGCTTCTACCCACAGCTCTCACTTGGCTGTTTTTTTACAATATTTTAAATTTCTAAATACATTCTTATCGGAAGTGAATTGATTTTTCTCGTCTTTTGTTAAAAAATGTCAACTTGGTGGATTGTTTTTATTATTGTCCCAATGGTGTTAACTCTAATCGGATTCTTGTTTTCCTTGTTTAGGTATTAAAAATGGGGTAGCATAGCGCAAGAACAAGTATCGTAAAGTTTCATCTTGAACTTGTAGGGTTCGATCCCCGGTAGGTCTGAATTGTTTTTTATTGGAGTTTCGATCCACAAGGGCAAACATTTTGATTTTCAAATAATTTTTATTCCAAAAAAAATAATTTTTGTTCCATTTTTTGGAAAAAGTCTTTTAAAATCAAAATTTTACCCTTGTGAGATCGAACCTGGCGGTCTCAACATTGCTTAACATGCTGGGGGATCGAACCCTTTCCGTTCAAGATGAACTTGACGCTTCTTGCTTCTGCGCCATGCAGCTCCCTTTTTTGCTTCTCTTCGTTAAAAACGACTATACTATGACTTAATTTTTAGAGGTAATAACTACCATCCATATTGGGGAAGACGAAAATCATGCAACCGTTGTGGTGCACCCTCAAATGTTTCACCTCCAGTTTATACAGTAAATACAAATACTACAAGTAAGATCTTATCATTAAAACAAAAATTGTTTTTTTTCCATCTAGATGTGCCTACAACAATTAATCCAAATCCAACTTTGAATAATCCTGCGACGCATCCGTCGAGTGATAATTTCACCCCACAGGGATCTCCACCACTACCACCGCCGCCACCAAATTCGACTTGGCAATCTCAAGAGCTATATCCTCCACCGCCACCATATACGGAGTTTGAGAATCAAAAGATGTTTTATTAATTTTGTTCTTTGTGCTGCCTATCAGGGGTCAATTGATGTACTTAACAAGTGATTAGTGACAATGATAGGCGACATGTTACAAAAATAAGGGTTGGCGCAAGCTATCGTACCACCACAAGCAACGGCACAAGCTATCGTACCAAATCATCGTGCCATCGTAAAATTAACGTAAAAGTACGATGAAATCGCCACAAGCTATCGTACGAATTTGGAACGATGCCATCGTACTGCGTCGTACGATCGCACGACAGCTTGTGGCGATTTCATCGTACCTTTACGTTAATTTTACGATGGCACGATGATTTGATACGATAGCTTGTGCCGTGCTTGTGGCGACCCTAAAGGGGGAAAAACCGACAAGTTAGCACATGAAAAGTGATTAGTGAAAAGTTCAATAAAAGAAGTTTGTCACTTATCACTTATCGAAAAAAACATGTCAAAAAAAGTTGTTAAAAAATGTAACTTTGCCTGATGTTCAATAAAAGCGTGTTTATTGAAACGATTGGTCATGAAGCAAAAATTTTATTAATCGAGAATAGGGCCGCCCATGGGCGAGATCCTGCCCCGCAACCCCGCCCGCACCATTTTTTAAGAAAAAATCCCGCCCCGCAACCCCGCACGCACATTTTTGAAAATCCCGCAACCCCGCCCCGCAAATTGAATAACTCATCGAAAAAATTTTTTTCACTTATCACTTGTCGAAAAAAAAACTGACTAGCCTATTTTGCTTAGTCAGTTTTTTCGACAAGTGACAAACTTGTTGATTTGTTAGTGAACTTGTCATATATCAGTTCATAAAGTTGACACGAAACGATCAATCCTATTTTTTTCAACTTTATCGTGTCAACTTTATGAACGTCACTTATCAAGTGCCCACTTGTCAACTTTTTCATTCATTTTTGCTCACTTATCACTAATCCAGTACAGCAATAGACCCCATGGGTTGTTCGGTCATTGAAACTTTTTTCCGATGCAGTCCATTCGTATTTGAAAAAATTTTTTACTTGATCACCATTACTTTATTATAAAAAAGAGAAATAAAAAAATAATTTAATTAATATAAATTAATGATTATAAATTATATGTTTAAGCCTTGGACAAAATCGCTTGATACACTTCATTGAGATTGGAAATCGCTGTTAAGTGACGTGATTTCAATGAGAGCTAAAAAAAGTTCAAAATTACGTTTTCCTTATTTTCAAATTTACGGTCAAAGTGTTGACATTTTGCTGCATCTTCAACTCGGATAGGATAAAAATATTGTTGGTGTATTTGATGGAATGATAGAGAAGCTCCTGACCTTCGACATTCCTGCGAGCAACCGTGAATACGTTGTTTTGTTGGAGTTTCGTGCAGATGTCATCTAAATTGTATTAACATGTGGGATGTTAAATATTTAATTTTTTTGCTCAAAATCACAATTTTTATTGACGACATCGATTCAGTGCAGAAGTACGAAACTTAGCAAAAACACAAAGAATTTTGGAGCTACCTTGAAAACGCTTCCTTGACCCTGATTCAGGGAAAAATCGGTATATTGTAGCAAAAATCAATTTATTTACGTAAATACGTATCCTTTCCCTGAATCAAGCAAGCGTTTTCAAGGTTCGCAATCGATTCCCCCGCCTGAAAAAACCTAAGAATCGACTGTTTTTTTTAATTTTCGTTTGATTTTCGCTTCAATACACCAATTCCTTCCCTGAATCAGGGTCTAGGAAGCGTTTTTACATTTTGGGCGTGTGCGTAATTGATTACCCGTATAAAATTACCCCTAAAAATGATCATTTTAGAAAAATTTTTTTCGTGAAATAGTCCATAATTTATACTCCCCTTTTATTTTTTGAATAAGTTCAAAAATGTTTACCAGCACTCAAATTCAACGTGTTATTCAACGTAAATTGCACTTCGTTCTGCTCAGGAATGTCCCTCCACATTTGCAAAAAGTCCCGCTTATCCATTTGACCATTTTCGTCAAAGAACATATGCAAGGGCACATTGATTGCAAAGTAGAAAACATCCACATCATCTTTTACGGCTACCTAAACACGTACATAAATCCAACTAATATATACCCTTTTTTATAGCTAAGTGAGCACAGGTATTGTTCTGCTCGAGCACGAAATCACTAGCTAGTAATCGTGAAAAAATTGCCTATAGCCTTATCAGTGCTGGGGTCTCCTAGCAAGAGTAGAGAGAGAAAAATTGAATAGCATACAAAGTCTGTGTGTGTAATCTTTTCACGGCTTACTAAATTTACTACTTCTTGAAGAGACTTTTGTGCTCAATTTGCATTTTTTATTTTGAGAAAAGATATAGGGGTGTTAATTTTTTTATACTTTTGTACTAACCCGACCTTACCATCCCCTATACAAGATGATTTAAAAGTTCCCGACCACTTTGAAAGTTTATGCTAGACTTCAAAGGAAAAATTTTTTCAAACAATTTTTTCATATTCTGAAAGAGCATGTTGAAAAACGGTGAGCCCCAAAAAATATTCACAAAAAAATTTTTGGAAAAAGGTGTTAAAAAAAATTCATGTTAAATTATAAGCAAAACTAAAAATCCGAATTGTACCGTGAGCTTGGCTCAGTGGTAGTACTCCCTGATCCGAGATCTAATGATCTCGGGTTCGAATACCACCTGAGTAGATTCGATTTTGCTTTTTAAAACAAGCTTGTATATTCCATTGTCAGACAACAAAGTTATCTGAAATGGAATATACAAAATTTTTTTAAAAAACAAAATCGAATCGACTCAGGTGGGATTCGAACCCGAGATCATTAAGTCTCGGATTAGAGAGCACTACCACTGAGCCAAGCTCACGATAAAATTCGGATTTTTAATTTTGCTTATAATTTAACATAAATTTTGTTATAACAACTTTTTCCAAAAAATTTTTTGTGGATATTTTTCGATAATTTTTTGGGGCTCACCATTTGTCAACATGCTCTTTCAGAATATGAAAAAATTGTTTGAAAAAAATTTTTCCCCTACGAAGTCTAGCATGAACTTTCAAAGTGATCGAGAACTCTTACATCACCCTGTAATTCAATAAAAAATTTAGTCAACCAACAATTTTTTATTACTCATAAAAAATGGGCCAGCTTTGTGACATATGCACTCGAAGCGAGACCGACAATAACCAATCACCGGATGAATTTCGAAAAGTATGTTTGCAAATTGTCGTGCCAATACACAACTTTTTTTAAAACATAGATTTCAAAAAATTCAAAAAATGATGAACTAGTCCGCTTTTTCATGGCTGGTCTGGGCTCCGCCGGAAAATCTACCATCATCCGACAATTACAGTATCTCTGCTCGATTAATAGCAATTATAAGATGTGCAATGAAGATTGGATTCCTATTCAAAAGAGAGAAGTAGACAGTATAACTTGGCAGAGGACGATTCGTAGGAATATCTTGGATCTTTTTGATATTTTTATTAAGGTTAGAAAAAAATGGCGAGATTTCAACAACAAAAAAAACAGGGCGCTCATGGCCTAATGGCTAGGACGCTGGCTATTCATGTTATTTGGTGAAAATTAAACAACTTGAAAAAATTTTGAAAATTTCGCAAAAATCCAATTTTTTGAATACCCTGAACCGATTTTTAAAAATTATTTTTTGAATATTGACCTGGGAGCTGATACACAATAGGGGAGGCTACCCACGTGAAAAAATTTTCAAAATTTTTTCTGGAAATGACCCCTCTAGAGGTAAAAACATGCGGAGAATCTGAATTTGACATTTTCGAAACGAAAAGACGTTTCCTTGATTCAGGGAAGGCGCATTGTGTATTGAAGCGAAAAACTGCAAAATGCAATTTTTGCCTAAAAACGACCCCTTTTTGGGGTAAAAATGTTATTTTTTTGAATTTTTGCGTTGATAAACAGCTTTTCTTGAATCCGAGGACTTTTATAAATGTCATATTCGGATTTCCCACATATTTTTACCCCAAAAAGAGATCTTTTTTAGGCAAAAATCGCATTTTTGCGGCTTTTTGCTTCAATACACAATACGTCTTTCCTGAATCAGGGAAGCGTTTTTTCGAAAATGTCAAGTTCGGATTGCATATTTTTACCCCTAAAGGAGTCATTTTCGGAAAAAATTTTTCACGTGGATGACTCTCTTAACAATTTTTTATAACTATTCAATTTTTTAGCTAACATTTTTTGGTTCTGATTCCATTGTTATGCAATTCTATCGCCCAAATCCGTTCTTTTTCGATTTTAGCATAGTGGTATGTTTCTAATCTTTTTTTTGAAATGAGATATTTCAATTTTTTAAAGATTATTTGGATAATTGCATTTGGTTGTGTTACTTTGGGAAGTATATGGGCTGCGCGAACGTTGAACGAATCTTCTTTGGAAGGTTAACCTTTAAACGATTTTACTCGAGTCTATTTGATTATAGGCTACCGAAAGCAAACCTTTACTACCCTGGAAGAAGGCGCTAGTACGGCCGAAGAAACTAGTCCAACCGAGGATTCGAATAATGATAATTCCCAAACGGGTTCCAAAATGAGTGAATGTTTTAGCAATTGTTTATCTGTCACTATCGCTTTTGCATTTGTTGCTGGCATTTTGTTGCTATCGTTTTTCTTCCGACCAGCTGCAGGTTTTTTTGAAAAAGACCTTCTTTCTGTACACGATTTTTTTTAGTGTGGTTTTTCAATCTCTTCCTTGTAGCCATGGGTGCCTTCTGCGTGTACAAGTGTGTCTATTACTTGGTTGGATTTGCTTTGGATGATGTAGAATTGTTCAGCTTATCGGAGCTGAATATATGCTGGTCGGAGAAAGAGTTGTGCAAGAAGAAAATTGGCCTAATTTCAATGATAGTAGCCGTATTTGCTTTAGCACTGTGTGTAACTTGGTTCATTGTACGACGCGAATATTTTGCATTTTATTTCTTGGATTTCATCAACATTTGCATTTGTGTATACGCCATAAAATCGTCTCAAATACGGAGTTTACGAGTAAATTTTACGGTATTACTCTCAATTAGGAAGTTAAAATGACGGTTCTAGAACCGAAAAAAATTTCCTAAGCAAGACTCTTAGGGGTATTTTTATGCGAGAAATCGATTGCGCATATTGTTTAAGCGTGAAAACGAGTCCTTTACCTTGAAAATTCATCAAAAAAGTGCCAAATTTGACTGTTTTTAATGCAAAAAACGAGATTTTCTGTGCATTTTCGAGGGGATATCATCACCTAGAGATAACTAAGTGATGCTAACCCACACCTATTCCCTTCATTTTATAAAATGAATACTTTTTAGTTTATTACTTTCCTGTTAATAGCCTTTTTCATCTATGATATTGTAATGGTTTTTGGGACTAGACTCTTGGTAACCCTATTTTGATTGAAAATACCAAAAAAAATGTTTAGACTCCAAATGGATGTAGTGTAATGCTTCAAGTGGTGACTGGAATGGATTGTACTACTCGTTCAAAAGGTGAAGTTTATCCCGTTGCTCCAGTTGATATGAACTTTCCAGAAAAGGTAGATTTTTTTATAAAGAAGTAAAAATTAACGACCAATTCTTACATTGTAAAAAAATACAGACTGTTCAAGCATATGAGTTCCCCGATAAAAAGCTCGAAATCTCAAAAACGCAAAAAAAACTCTTATCAAATGCCGTCTTTTGCTACTTTCTAGTCCCATCCCCGCTTTATAGACATATATTTTTGAATTTTCAAAGTGGTCAGAGTATTGAAACGAAAATTTGAATTCCTTAAAGGGGGTGCTGATCGAGGCCGGATCTCGAAAAAATTTTTTTCTCAAAATTGGCTGATTTTTGGTACTCGGGGGTTTTCGGGCACGAAAAATCGATTGGCGCAAGTCCCGAGTTCCAAAAAAAATTTTTATGACCCCCTATCGGGGGTAGTGGTGAAAACATGTAACATGTTTTCACTTTTTGTCGAAACTTGCTACACATGATAGCTCATTTTGTTTTTTTTAAAGTCCTTGGGCCTTTTATTTTTTCCATCAACATATGAACAAAAATAGTTAAAACATATATCTTTTAGAGCAGACCAAAGACATGTTCTTTTATGTTCTTCGACCAAGAGTACGTTCGAATAGTCGTTGTACGCGCCAAAAGGCTGAAACAAACGGATGACTGAGACGATTGCTATATAGGCGATTCATCAGACTTATCTGTCTCTGATTTGAAAGATATTTCTTATATTTTGTTTTGACTTTATCTTTTAGAGCAAGAGCATATTCTTTGCTGAAAATGGTTTCGTAAATTTTTAGCTTTCTTCTGACTATTTCTTCGTATTTCTCGTCGAAATTTGAATCGACACGGTTAATATTTTCGGCCTTGATGTGCTTAATTATCATCCAAACAATATTTTCTTCTAAAATTTCAAGTTTTTATATAAGAAAAATATTACCGGAAAATGGTTTTTGACCAAAATTGACTTCGACTCTTTGGCCTGGAATACTTAAGATGATTGTTGGGTATAATGTTCTCGTTCTATGAAAAATCCATTTTTCTTTTAGTGAATAATCTATAAATGTCAGAAAGTTTAAATCTAGATCAGACAAGTTTTAGAGCACATCAATCCAGACAGGCAGATGCCAGTTGGTGACATAAATATATGTAGGCAACAGATAATTTTTAAAAAACAATATTAAATATCAATTGTGACAGAAAAAAATAAGCTACTTATGCACTATCAGTAATTTTTCCTGGTCCACCAAGGCTTAGGTTTAGGCTTAGGCCTAGGCCTAAGCTTAAACCTAATCCTAAGCCTAGGCTTAAGCCTAAGCCTAAAACTAGGCCTAATCCTAAGCTTAGACTTAAGTCTAATCCTAAGCCTAAGCCTAGGCTTAAGCCTAAGCATAAAACTAAATCTAAGCCTGAACCTAAGCCTAGGTCTAATCCTAAGCCTAGGTTTAAGCCTAATCCTAAACCTAAGCCTGAACCTAAGCCTAAGCCTAGGCTTAAGCCTAAACCTAAATCTAAGCCTAAACCTAAGCCTAAGCCTTGGTAGAGTTTTATGTCGCCAACTGGCCTAGGCTTAAGCCTAAGCCTAAGCCTAGGTCTAAGCCTAAGCCTAAGCCTAAACCTAAATCTAAACCTAAATCTAAGCCTAAACTTAAACCTAAGCCTAAGCCTTGATAGAGTTTTATGTCGCCAACTGGCCTAGGCTTAAGCCTAATCCTAAGCCTAGGTCTAAGCCTAAGCCTAAGCCTAAGCCTAAACCTAATCTAAACCTAAATCTAAGCCTAAGCCTAAACTTAAACCTAAGCCTAAGCCGTGGTAGAGTTTTTATGTCGCCAACTGGCCTAGGCTTAAGCCTAATCCTAAGCCTAAGCCTAAGCCTAAGCCTAAACCTAAACCTAAATCTAAACCTAAGCCTAAGCCTAAACCTAAACCTAAGCCTAAGCCTTGGTAGAGTTTTTATGTCGCCAACTGGCATCTGCTCGTCCAGATTAGATCAGACAAATTTTTCCAGATTAGCGCTTAATATGATTGTTGTCTTACCAAGATATTCTCCATTTTGGGTAAAGAAGATTTCGCTGCTCTCAAAGTCTATCCAACATCCAAATACATCATCAACGGAGCTGTAAGTTGTATAATAGAAGTAGTTGTCATTTTTAAAATATTCTAGATATGTATCTCTCTCCGTTAGACCGATTCCCATACGTTGGTTAGGTTCATCTTTTATGTTGCGTACTTCAAAGTAATAGGATTTCAATCCATCCGGAACAGAGCAATTAGCAATAGCGTGTGAAAGAAAAAGACCGGACATGATCAGACGATAGTAATCATCGTTCGGATCGATTGGGGCTGAATTTTTTGATACTACTAAGGATTAGCGACTGCAAACGTCAGGGTACTATTTCAGGAAATTTTTTTTCTAAAATCAAACTTGTTAGAGGTATTTTTGCAATAAATCGATTGCGCACAATGATAAAATATGAAAACGTTAAATACGACCACGCAGGGATGCGAATTTTTTGAAGTTCTTCAATTGCGTTATTCATCTTCTTGATTGTTTGTTGAATGACTTCATTTTATAGATTTTCATAGGCATCCATGCGTGATCGTGTTTAGCTGAAAAATTCACATCCCTGCGTGGTCGTGTTTAGCGGGAAAATTTGCATTCCTGCGCTGTTGTGTTTAGCGAGACAATTCGCATCCCTGCGTGGTCGTGTTTAGCGGGACAAATTCACATTCCTGCGTGATCGTGCTTAGCGGGAAAATTCGCATCCCTGCGTGGTAGTGTTTAGTGGGAAATTTCGCATCCCTGCGTGGTCGTGTTTGACGTTTTCATGTTTTGTCAATGCGCGCAATCGATTTATCGCAAAAAATACCTCTAACAAGTTTGACTTTAGAAAAATTTTTTCCTGAAATAGTACCCTGTCGTTTGCGGTCGCTAATCCTTAGTAGTACCCATTTTTTAATCTGAGCCAAAAAATTTAAGCTAAATTACCTTTGAATTCTGCTACAAGGTTGTTCGAACTGATGGCTAGTCTTTTGTCGGACAATTTTGAATCCAAGTAAGATGGAAACGCCTAATGTCTTTTATGTCTTGAATTTTAAGAAACCTACTGGAATAACAGGTAGAATGGCTTCGTAATTTTCAATTAATAATTTCCATTCTTTACATACAAGTTTGTATCGAAAGATATCGAGTCCACACAAAAATTGTAGCTGTTCTAGCCATAACTCTATTGGGATTTGGGGCATCCTGAAAAAATAATTTCAAAACGTTTTCAACAAATAAAAAAGGGGCCATGGATGAACAAAGACAAATGAAGGACATATGACACTGAAAAAAACAAGTCGGCCAAAGTGCATAGATGACTTATTTGTTACATTTCGATATGTTTTTTTACATGCATAGTTGGTTCAAATGGACTGAGAAATCGATTTAATTAAGTCATAAAACATGGCTTTTGTTCAGATTGTGTTCTTGTAACAAATTGTGTTCTTTTTTTTCACCAACTAGTTTTATTTGTGACAGATGTTTTTTGCAACAGACCTAATTTTTGTGTAACTCGTGGGCGTGACTTTGCGTGTGTAAGCCTAAGCTCAAGCGAACCTAAGCTTAAAGGACCAGTCCAGTAATTTACAACCAAATGAAAAAGTGATATATTCGGAAAGATCATGAAAAATGGAGCATTTTTTGTTTTTACGGCATGTTCTGAATCGTTGTAGTTTTCGA